>NBIV01000213.1:0-116865 GCA_003194525.1 Gracilariopsis chorda
GCATTCACCTGCCATGCAGGAACGTACCGCTTCAAGCGGATGCCATTTGGGTTAACCAACGCCCCGCCACCTTTCAGCGTGCAGTAGATATTCTACTCAACCGCTTTAAGTGGCGGAGTTGTTTGGTCTACCTTGATGATATTAACATCTTCTCCAACTCGTTGGACGACCATCTCACTCACGTCCGAGACGTGCTGACCGTTACTCCGCGATGCGGGAATTACCCTCAAGTTGAGGAAATGCGAGTTTTTCACAGATACTGTGAAGTATCTGGGTCAAATTATCCGTCCTGGACGGTTAGCGATCGAGAAAGCTCAAGTCAAATCCCTCGTTGAGGCGAAAGAACCCGTACTCAAACGGAACTGCGCTCCTTTTTGGGGCTGGTCAACGTCTATCGACGGTTTATCCCGAACTTTTCGGATACTGCGGCGCCCCTGAACGCGTTGTTGCGAAAGGGGAACCCCCCAAAACTGGGAACATTTACGCCCGAGCAATCGGAAGCCTTCAACTCCTTAAAGGAGGCTGTCACATCAGCACCAATCCTACATCTCCCAAAACTTGGGTTGCCATACTCCGTCGATACGGACTCGAGCGGCTACCAAGTCGGGTGTGCTCTTTTTCAAACCACCCCCGACGGGGAACGACATCCAATTGGTTATTGGTCACGTTCGCTCAATTTTCATGAGCGGAACTACTCCGTATCGGAGAAAGAGTGCCTCGCCGTCGTATGGGCGATGACCACTCTGCGCCCCTACCTTATGGGAATTCACTTCACCGTGTACACGGATCATTCCTCATTGAGGTGGTTGATGAATATCTCCGACCCGTCGGGACGCCTCATGCGCTGGAGACTCCGCCTCGCGGAATATGACTTTCAAGTCATTTTTAAAAAGGGTGCGCAGAACACCCAGGCCGACGCTTTGTCGCGGTTACCCACAAGTGGGGAAGCACTCCCAAGGGAGGATGATGAAGTCCCATGTTTCATGGCTATAGACCCAGATGATCCGGAATATGCCGTCGAGGCTAGGCCAGAAAACTGGGACGAGGATGCTGATTTTGACGAACTACTCGCATCGCGAGATAAATCTGAGAACCCGTTACCGGGAAACTTTGTACCGGTATCACCGGAAGAAATGATCCGAGAACAATTCGGCGACCCATTCTGTACGATGATTCGTGCCCGTATCAACGGTGGTGAAGATCTCCCTTTCGGGGTAAACGACAAAGGCTACCTCGTAAGGAAGGTCGAAGCCCGCCCACAGATTGTGGTACCACATTCCCTGCAATCGCAGGTGTTACATCTATCACACTACGCCCCCATTGGAGGTCACCCAGGTGGGAGGAAACTCTACCTAACCCTGCGAAGGGATTTCTATTGGCCCGCAATGGCGGTGGATTGCTACGCAACTGTGCGGTTTTGTAGCGAATGCGCGAAGAATCGCGTCAAACTCCGCAAAAATGCGAAGAAGATGAAACTATTCCCCGCAAGGGGGCCACTCGAGTTTATCGCAATTGATCTTCTCGGACCACTACTCACCACAAAACGTGGAAACAAGTTTTCTACTTGTCATCACCGACCGCTTTTCTAAGCTGGTACGGACTGTCCCTCTTCGGAGGATAACCGTTCTCACGGTGGCCCAGGCTCTGGTGAGGCACTAGATTTTTGTCTACGGTCTTCCTGTGGAGGTGCTCTCCGATAACTGGAAACAGTTCGTGAGCAAGTTCTTCCAGGATGTTTTTCGCATCCTGGATGTCAAGAACTTGTTCACGACTACCTACCACCCCCAGTGTAATGGGCAAGTTGAACGGTATAACCGGACGTTACTCGCGGCGTTACGTTCCTACGTCGCTGACCACCCAACGAATTGGGATCTCTACGCTGATGCGGTAACCTACGCATAAAATACGCAGGTACACCGGACTACCGGAGTTTCGCCATTCGAGTTGGTTGTATCTAGAACACCCCCGCCTGCGGCGCTGGAACCCCAAGCTACCTTGGACAATTTCCCATCTCTGGGTATCTACCGGCAGCAATGGAAGCAATGGCTTTCCAAGCTGGTCCCCGCTGCGCGGAAGTCTATGGCACGGGCCCAAGCCGCTTACAAGCGGGATTTTGATGCTCGCTTGCGAGGAAAACCGTCCCCGATTCGGGCGAATAACTACATCTTCATCAGGAAGGAGTACTACAACCCGGAACGGGAAAAGCGTCACAAACTCTCGCCTGTGGCGGATGGACCATTCAAGGTCATCTCTGTTAACACCGACACTTTCGTGATAGAGATGGGCGACACGCAAGAACGGATTTCCCGTGATCGTGTTGTCCTTGCCCCTCCTCCCTCGTCAGAGGTAGTCCTGGATCCATGCAACCCCGTTTCTACGGACTCTGCAACACCGGAACCATCCGGGAGTACTAGACCTACGGTACTACCAAACCCCAGCCAGGGACTCTCAGACCTACCGACTCTGTCGGACTCACCGGCTCAGCCGGGTAATTCGGGCCCTTCAGCGCCCGCCCCTACCACGTCTGCCCCACTGGCGCGCATCTATACCCGTCAGGCGGGGAATGTTATCCCTTATCCCGCCGCTCCGTCTAAGTAGGGGGAGGGGAACACTCGTTTTCGAGGAACGATATCGCCGTCGCAACGGTAAACACACCGTAACATACGGAACACTGACCGTGGAGCACGGAGTATGTCACGCGACACTAATCCCCCGTTCCCGGGCAGCGCTGTGCAACAGGAACCAGACGCGCAGGCCCCGCAAAAGCGGCAAATACACCGTTTGTCACGGGAAAACGAGAAGCCTCCCTCCAATACCGCAGCAGCGGAAAGGCAATCGCCCGATCCATCCCCGGTGGCATCGCCACAAACGCGGAAAATATACCGTGCTACACAGGAAGTTGAAGCGCAACTACCGCACACCCCTGTCAGGGAAGGATTCCCGATACGGGAGTATGGTGACGATTGCCCTCAATCCCCTCAGCAGGGCGATGCCTCGAAGCCGCCGTTGGTGGAAGTCCCCACGGAAGCGGTTCAATCAGGTCGATCAGCCCCGCGCCCTGCGGAAAAGAGGCGCCCAGATACACCAGCGCCGCTGGAAATCCCCACACCCCTCCTGGGGAAAAAGGCAGCCAAGCCGCAGTCGAAGCTTTAAGCCCTGGCTTGCAAGCACCGGAAACGCCTCCCGTCGTTGACGGAATCAAAGCCCCCGCTACGGGGAAAAATTTGCGCCAACCCCCGCAACGCTGCGGCGAAGAACCGAGCAACTCGGGAAAAACGCGCGCCATCGCACGCTCGAAACCGGTCGTACCGGACGCTGCTCCTCCTCATGGAGATGGTGCACCGCGCTCAGCGGCAATTCCTCTGAAAAGGGTGTCATCGGCACCTGCCCGGCACCCCCCAATGGGGAGTTTTGACCAAAATACCGGTGTACCGGAGTTAGCCCCAGGCAACCCGTCAATAGCCGGGGACACCACGGCATCGCCGGAACGTATGGTGCAGAGCGCTCGTGCGCCTGGCAGGGAGGCGGTTTGCCACCCAATCACCGTGTCGCACGGGACCCCCCAGGGGATTGTGGAAATGCCGATCCCGCAGGAGCGGTCATCTTCCCGCAGACTCGCGGTTCGTGAGCTCAACCGCGAAGGCGGAGCCCAAGTCCCCCGCCGACTGGCGGTTCGCCCGCAATACCGCGAAAGCGGAAATGAACCTGCCCCAATGGGGAATGACTTGCCGGTGAAAACCGTGGCACCACACACCCTCTTGAGAGATATTTTCCCGCATGAGCAGCGGCCGCTATCACAGCGCACGGCAACGCCAGAGTTATCGCCGAACACCCTGCTAAGGGACATTATACCGCACAGCGGGCAGCCCCCGCAAGGAAGTACAACCACCACCCGGGACGGCCGGCAGGTCTACGAACGAGAGTTTGTAGTAGACCGACTTGTCGGACACACCTGGGACCAGGATGGTATTCTACAATACCGCGTCCGCTGGTACGGGTACGACCCCAGTGGGGATACGTGGGAGCCAATTGAACACCTCCCACGGTCGCAGGTCCTGCGATACCACCGTCAAAGGGGGACTGCAGCCCCAGCCACGCTGGTTAATGCCCAAGTTGGGTAACGTTGCCGCGCGAGCAGAGAGCGAAAGGAAAGGATAACAAGGCAAGGTCCGTCGAAGACGGGGAACTCAACCGAGAAGCACCGTTCTAAACGGGAAAGTTTATTCAAGGGAGCAGCTAGCCCCCCACAATACTACACTACACTAACTGGCATAGCCAGAGAAAGAAGAACCAGGAAACTGGACTAGAGGTTTCACTCACCCCCCTCGTCCGGGGCGTAACCCCCAGCAAGGCGGTAGGCCAACGCGTCCGCCATGGTGGTGACATCCCCCGATACCTCGGCAGCGCTAAGACCGACACCCCGGAGGAAACGTGCGAGGATTTCGTTTTCATTCGCCGTCACCCGCTGGGGATAGAAGGTCCGGCACTTGCCGCCGAAGGGTCAGCAGCCGGCTCGGCCGGAGATACCCCCTCTGGGAAAGCTTCCGCGCTAGCGCCGGTTTCCTCTACGTCCATCTCCCCGGGTTCTTCCGGTTCGATATCGACCATTGGGTCATCCCCGCCGTATGCTCGGTAGTAGTCGTCAGAATCGACGTACCCCACCAGGTGGTCTTCCGGCACATGCCGGGGCGTATCGCAAAGCTCGCGCGCCTCCTCGGAGGAAATTTCCAGGAACTCCCAGGGGTCGAAGTAGATAAAATCCCCCGCAAGGGCGGTGTTTCTACCGAGTCCCGGACCACCGGTGTTACCGCTGCCGCCATCCAGACGACCGCTTTGCTCCAGCGGGACCTCACTCCAGCTAACGCTGTCGATGTACCCAAGTAATTGGAGGACCTCTTCATTGTTGGCCTGGCCCCGAAGGGGGATGCGAAGATCCAGGTTTCGGATCGCTGCCCGCACACGCAGTTGAAGGAACCAGAGACGATACTGGTCGTACGCCTCGTTGAGGATATAAGCCACACTGCGGGCCGCCCACTCCGTAACCACTACGGACCACAACCCCGACCGGGGATCCTGCATGAGCAGCGAACCGAGGTACGTAATTACCGGCGGGAGTTCTATGTAGCACCCCCGGCAGGCTTCATGGAAGCGCCACCACTCGGGGAGTGCTACATACCGACCTAGTCGGTGAGGCGGTGCAATCCGCTCTATCTCCACGTTCTGATACGGGATAAAATACCCGAATCGGGATCGCCAACGCCGCTCGTAGCGGATGAAGTTTTGGAGAAAGTTGGACCGGTATTGCCGGGGAAGGTACCTGACCTCCGCCCGAATAATCGGTCGCTCCCAGCAAAGGGCTTCTTGCCGCGCTGTGGGGAAATCCCTCCAAGCGAGGGTCTCGAGGCGGAACAGGTTCTCGCCGTACCCAATCTCCCCGCGAGTGCGGAAGTAGCTAACGTCGAAGCCAAACTCCGGTAGGACCGGTACATCGAATGGAGCCCGGCTCTGCCGTTGATACGCCATGCGCGTCAACGCGGTCTGTGCCGCAGCGACGGTCTCGCCCGAATTTCTTCGGAGGTGGTGACGCGGAATCGCAATCCGGTGACGCCAATCCCACGACGTGGTGACTGCTCTGGGCAGATCCCCCGGAAGGGTGTCTGAGCCATCCGCATAAGCGGTGACCAATCCCTCATTGAGGACAGCGACCGGGTGGAACCACGGGGCAAGGCGCAGGCGAGACGCATGATTCCGATTCATCGGGTTGAGCCCCACCAGGGTGTTGTAGGTTGGCCAGTTGGACACCGGAGTGGTTCCGGAGGACACCACCGAAGGTGGTAAGGCGAAGGGATGGTCGGCTGCAGCAGCCATATTCCCCGGTTGTACCGGATGTCGATCGTCCTGAGGCAGGGGAACTGACCGGAAACCGGTGGTGTATCGCCCGAGAAGTCTCGAAGGTTGGCTGTGGTTGTTGATATTGTTGTCGTTGTTCATTTTTCCCTTTTGGAGGGTGGCTGTTGTTGTTGTTTGTGCGCTCGATGACTCTCGTGCAGAGGGATTTACCGGAGAACCGGAGACAGAGCAGGCGCTTTTATCACCCATTTTCGTCTGGGAATCCTACGCGTCCGCGGTCTTTTTCCCGTCTTAGAGGGGGGGGGATATGAAGTGCAACGCCCTCAGGGAGGGATTCTTGGTACTTGAACGCTTTCCCGATATTATCGGTTGTGTAGTGTGTATATGAACTACGCCCCTCTATGGTGGATATGGACACGTGGGACACGGTTTTGGGTCAATTGGCGGTTGGCCACAGTAGTGGATGTTGCCACGAAATGTGGAGTATTTTAGTTAATATTATTTATTATTTTCACACCCATTTCTGGGAAGCTAGTACTTAGTGCAACGGCGCACTGCCGTCGCACCAGTAAACCTTCCCCAACAAGGGACCCCAACCTGGGGAATT
Organism: Gracilariopsis chorda; assembly: GCA_003194525.1. NCBI lineage: Eukaryota > Rhodophyta > Florideophyceae > Gracilariales > Gracilariaceae > Gracilariopsis > Gracilariopsis chorda. The sequence goes on from NBIV01000213.1 coordinate 6,458, forward strand.
GGCTCTAGTCGTTGCCGCTTGGGCGCGTACTCTACTCCTCCTTGGAGGGAAACGCCGTAAACCACGGGACATCTAACCCCCTTGCACATCTAAAGAAGCCCATCCTTGGGAGTACAATTGTTCCAATCATATTGGTGTTTCGCCCTGTATAGGGATATTGTTACCGGCATCGCCGTATCTGTTCGTCGCTCTCGCGACTCACATCGTCCTCGCTTCCTCCTCTTCGCCCTTCCTTTTCCCCCTTTTTAGGGTAGCACCTCCCGCTATCCGCGGCCCTCGTGTGCGCATCCGCTCACACACCCCCACGTACGTGGAAACATACCTCTACTGAGGATCACACCCCGCTCACGCGGATACCGATTCTTCGCCTTCACCTCCCTGCGCGAGTCGCGACAGGTGTCCCTGGTCTTACAAACCGGCTTCGCCGTGACACCTCTGGGAGGGCTCTACCCAACTGGGTTCACCTCGTGAGAGGAAGATCCCGAACGTCTTTCGGTGTTTTTCCCCTTTGGGGCATTGCACCACACTTTCGTTGTACATACTAAGCCTTTTCATCTATTCCCGCCATATGTTCATTTTGACTGTGACGAAAAGCGTAGGGGAGCCCAGTCAAGCGACCATTGCTTGCAAATCCAGTCATTTTTGTCTCCAGTACGCCAGAGAGCTTTTGTGATTACCTGGAAGGAAGAGCTTACCTGGAGGGCCAAGTTCATCTGTTCCGGTATGGGTTCCAGCACGCAGGTCCTGTTCTTCAACCATTCTCATCTGTTCTGTTTCCAAGTAAGGAAATCTCAAGTCCTCAATGTTTGTGCTAGTACGAAGCAACCATTGCTGAAGAAGAGTACTAGGGTTCAGCGGCACATTATTGGTCTACAGTCTTCGCTTACAGTCTTCTGCTCATGTTAGGCTCCTTTCGTCTCGGTTTTTTGCATCCCTTGATGACATATATGTTGCTGTATCATACGGGGCGTGAATCTAGCCGTAAGGGTAGAGCAGTGGAAAAGCTGCTTTCTCAGCTTCCATTGAATCAGGCTTCAAAGGCTTGTACTTGACAACTCGACGTCAAAGATTTCCGGTTGACATGTGATGGGATTCTCCTCCGCATACCAGCTGGGCAACTGGGGCTTCCGACCTGAACAGTCCACTTGGCTGTACGACAAAAGCTCTCATTGCAAGAGGTCTGCCTCGGCTGTCTTCTGGTAACCGTCCTTCACCAGACCTCACCTCGATTTGGGCTTCATTGGCACCTTGATAATTCCGGGCAACTATTCCCTCCTGAATAGCGTCTGCAGAGATGTCCAGAGTAGACTCGTCCACGATTGATCTCCTGCGAACACTTCCGTCTGGTTTGAACAAATTTCTATATCTCTGTCGGACAATATCTGGTCTTGGTTGCATGAGACCGTACAACTTAGGAACCAAGTATCGAATATTTGGGTTAGACACCATTCTTCTCGGGAAAGAAGAATAATAATCCCATTATTTAAGACTGGGAGGACCGTCCGACCACAAATATGTACAGCACACGTCCTGGCCTGGAACAGAAAGAGAAAAATTGCCTTGAAGTCGAAGAAATGAAGGACCTCCATCCCGAACGTACTTCATGTCCATGAATGTGACGACGGTTGCAAATAACACATTTAAGTCTGTCGATAGCGTTTGAAAAGAACGCAAGCGATATATGTCTTCAAGTCGCAAAGTGATATGCACTCATCTGAAAGAACCTTCAAGCGATCTGGAGCTTTCATATCCACAGAATGTTCCTTCGGTCTCTGCACCAAGCAGAACTGCACCACAATATTTGCATATACGAATATGAAGCACCCACCCCGAATCTTTGAGAGGAAACCGAGTGGCTCAATGGCCGTTTGCACCGCACGTTTCACAACACGCTGGAAGTGTGCCAGTGATGGGTTGGTACTCGGGATATGAAGAGCTTGGACGTACGAGGCCTTGACGAATATTTTCTGCCCTTGCGTCCCAGACATATTTTGCTCCATAGTGAATGCCTTGGCGAGGTCTCCCAGCGAACCGCATAACCGTCCTATCTCGTTCCTGTTGAATGCTGGAAGAATGAAAGGAGTTCAATTAAATCTCTTCAGGGTTATGAGGTTCCATAACATTTTGAGGAAGGTCGGTTCTAGTTCCTATGTTCACCTGCGCAAGCTCATCGGTTATGTCTCGATGATGCATGGGCTGTATATTCTCTCTTTGACGATGGCCTGCTCCTGACCGGCGAGCACCAGGTCGTGATGGCGGTGGATGCGAAGAAGAACTCATGTCGGACAGCGAGAACCGGAGAGAGATTGAGAGATTTGGTGGTCACCTTTCGATGAAACATGTACTGTCTCTGCCCCTTAAGTAGAGAACTGCTGTTGCACAATAGTTTTCTGCCTGACATGTACGTATACATATTGTCTTCATTGTCTGAAGATGTTTTTGACACCATCAGTACCTGGATAGTTTACATACGTAGTACTTTGCTAAGTACATATGCATTGCATTCTTATTCGGTCTTGGTTTCAGACGTCAATACATATGGAGTACGATTTACTTACTTATGCAACGTATAGTTTGTACCTATTCTCGTTAGAGCGTTCTACGTTTCCAAAAATTTATGGCCTACTTATGCACAACATACATAAAACTATTTTCGTTCGAATGGTATACGTTTGCAGTACTGCACAACCTACGTGTGTGCTACGTAAACTATAACTATTTTTGTTAGAAGGGTATACGTTTGTAGTACTGCGCAGCCTACGTATGCGCTACGTAAACTATAACTATTTTTGTTAGAGGGGTATACGTTTGCAGTATTGCGCAGCCCAAGTATGCGCTACGTAAACTAAAACTATTTTTGTTAGAAGGATATACGTTTGCAGTACTGCGCAGCCTACGTATGCACTACATAGGTTACAACTATTTTTGTTAGAAGGTTATACGTAGGTTTTACTATACGTTATTTATATTGTTGTGTTAATAGGATATATTTCTATTTTGCCTATTGCCTAATCTGCTGGCGATTGTGTAATTAAGCTAGAGCGTACCATAAAGTTGCAGAAAACTCTTCTCTAAGCACCCACCTACAACATATTTCACTCTACTTTGTTTCAACTATCGTCTAACACTATGGCCGATATGTCCCAAACAGAGGTCCGCTACCTACGACTATGCCGTTTGCGCGACCGTCAAGATGCTATTCTCCCGCGCTTGGGTACATAATTGGAGGAATTGTGCATAATACAGGCTGCACTGAAGCACATGGATATGCACCGTGGCAATGTCAATTGGCTTTTTTTTGAAGAGATTTTGTGCTCCATTGGCCCTAAGATCCACATCGTGTACACAGAATTGGAAGACTACCGCCTGATTGGACGCAGCAAGGATTTGCCTGTTCGCTGGCCGTCAGATATATCCACATGTGAGACGAGTTCAGCGGGGCGTATAGAAGTGGAGGCTTTGGAGAGTGATAGATCATACACGTTTTCGCCCGATTCGCGCCAGTAGGGCAAATCCTTTGTTTACCATTGGCTAGTCGTTTGGAGGGAAATAAATGTGCGTTTATTGATGTTTTCTAAGGGGTCAACTTGCTCGTTGTCAGAGCAATCCTTAGGTAGGTTAGACCATGTGTGTCATTGCTTCTGGCCACTAAAGAAATATTTTAAAGAAATTGGCATTATCAAGAACTTGAGAACAATATGTTCTATTTCTACTACAAAGTAAAGCAATACTGCTAAAATGCCGAACTAAATGAAATGAATGCTTCTTCATATTCTCCATAAAATTTTAATATAAATTTGTGGAACTTCTCTGGTTAGGCGTGAATAAGCTAGAGATTTTCAATTTTCTTTACTTGTTCATTATCATCTTCAACAGCCATAGTACCTTCCGGATCTTGCTCTTGTTTCATACATTTTGTGCGAAGGATTAGTGCCGCATTTGTTTTGGAAAATGTCAACTATGAGTGCGATCAGTATAATCATGAACACGTTTTTTATAGTTGCATCATCCAGTTTCTCGTTTCTGATCTTCGCGTACTTATACCGAAATGTTTCGAGCCCGAATGCCTTGAAAAAAGAATCTGTTTTGTAAACATCGCTGGCTGACTCATCTCCTGTCAATTGTTATCTGTCGAAAATCTCTTCCAGTATTGTGGGGAAGGGCAATGCTTTAGCACAAGATGCTGATCGGTCGGGCGTGCTTCAGTGGTCAGTAGAAGGATTTCCTAGAAAGCCCGGGCGGAAGATGGGCTCGGTGATCCGAACGGTAGAAGTCAGGAGACGCCGGTCGAGGGCTGCGAAACCGGACGGGAAACTGCGTCAGGCGTGGTCATGGAGCACGCGTAGAGCGTTAGCAGTCATGTACCGCTCGTGGTTTACCGTGCAGAGTAGTAGTACAAGCTAGTGGGGAGTCTGTATCGCCAACTAGAACAAGAAACTAGTCCGTTTGGTGGGATGACGTCTACCTTTACTCGTTCATGGGGGTTGGGGGGTACTGTCATCCTAAGTAGACCCGCCGGCCCCGAGGTGCACCTCGGCGACGAAGCACCTCGGGAGATATGGGCCAATGGCAGGCCTGCGTACGCAATACCTAAAAATTAATTAAAAATTATTTAAGGTCTTGCAGGCATGCCTGCCTTTCCTTCCGGTCGGACACGTGTATCCCGTCCCAACAGTCCCCAGGTGCACCGTGGCGGTCAGGTGCACTCTTGCCATCTGTCCACCGTCCGGTCTCCCACGTCATCGCGCATCGGTGTTCGCTGTTGCCCGTCATGATCTGACGCCCGTACGGTCGCTCTACCGCAAGTATATGGACTGCTGGAAGGGGAGAGATAACTCTAGAAGGTAGATCATCTCAAGATGTTCGCGGCTTTGCTCTCTTGCAAGGTGTGCAAAACGACAACGCACTCCGTATCACACAGTGCTTGGGTGTAAAAACGAGGGAGCTTTTGGTTTTACTGACGCATGGAGGTGTTGTGACTAGGATTATAAGCTATGAGTAGAATATGGTCACAAAAACACTGTAATGACTATCCAGATTGGTTGCTCTATGCCATTTCGTATTGTTTCGATGTCGAAAAAAATGAAATATCACAAGGATCTGTCGCAGTTACAAGAGATACGCCTTTATGGCACATTTTCGTTAGAGTAAAGTATGAGTACATGCGAGGAGAACGTCGTCGAAGATGTTGTTTTTCCAGTTGCTCTCTTTTTTAGCAAAGTTCATAACTTCGCTTTCGGAACGAAACAGCAGTTTGAAGTTCGCAAAGTGTCATGAAGTACAGTTTAGATGTCTCTGAGTCTACTGCACACAAAAGCAAACAGTTATTTAGAACTAGACTCAATTTTCTAACTTGTTAAAATGGGTAGTGTATGTAAAACTGAGCTATTTTGCTGCTTTCAGATCAACGATTTCTTTCTCGTAATCTATAATACTAGCTGCTTGTTTAACATATGGTTCATAGAAATGTCTGCATCACATTTTTCTTTGCAGAAAACCTCTAAAGGTGCAGAGTACTGTAAAATTCTTAGTATGGAGAAGACAGGCGTTCTTTCTATTGCAGATGTTCTTGTGCACAAATGAATAAAGTAACGCAACTTTTTGCATATCTACTTAATACAAATTGTAGGTTATGATTAGGAATTCATTTTGACAAGATGTTGACTTACTCACGTACATTAACACTGTACAAACGATAGTGCCTGAATTTGAACACAGATTTTTTGCTTGATTACGTTGAGTGAGCAGAGAAAATGCTGTAAAATTGATGGCTTATTTTGTTGGAGCAGTACCATAACAGATTCTAGAAGGATCGATTCAGTAATAAGTAAGAGGAGGTGAAGTGGAACATCATTTCAAGTGTCAGCACTACTTCTTTTGTTCGATCAGCTCGACGCGTTGACGCTCAAATTCATACAAACCGTTTCAAATCTCTCTTTGGGGTCGAGTATTTGGTTTGTGCTAAATCTTGGAGTCTGTTAACATCGGAAACGAGGAAGCAGCTTCGTCCTAAGTATATTCTATGGGTTTTTGTGTTTCTTGGACACTACTGCTCAGCACGTGTGAATAGTGTGATATTTGGATGTGATGAAATACCGTTAGAGCATGGTTTTGGAACGTCTTGAAGCTTTTAGTTGAGCTGGACGTGGTATGTTTAGTATACATGAGCTACAATGTCATAACGATGTGGCTTTCTAACATTCATTGTTTTGAGCTTTTGTGGAGATACCGATTGCTTGGTTCTCTGCTTCTAGATTGCCTTATTTTAGTTGAAGAAGTAGAATGCAGGGCGTATGAGTTATTTGTTTACTTTTCGACTTTTCATTCGCAAAAATGGGGTACAACCAATTGGGTGTCGAGTATCAGCTGGTTAGCCCGTCTGCATAAACTTCATTAGGAGCACGACGAGGGCTCAACATGAAGGGTTGAAGTTGGGTAACTGGATACCAAACCACTAGGGACGCGAGATAGCCAGGCGGGCTAACCGTAAAAAACTGATACTAATGATTGTACGGTACAGACGGGCTATTAAAATCTGAATAGTCTTCTCTAAACCAGAAGGTTGACTGTAAAAACCAAATTGTGTCACACTTAGCCAAGAGGTGGTTACCTTTACCATTCTTGGAGAGGGAGCGCTGCAACAACCTTAAGGGTAAGTGAGGCTCAGGCTCAGGTGCACTCAGCTCCGTGGTATAAGTGGGGGCCGGCTGTAGTGGCATGGCCCCACGCCACAGTAGCGGTGTGTCACTACCTATCTAAAATAGTTAAATAAATTACTACTCTAATTAGTTAGCCAATCTAACCCACGTGGCATGCTGACCAAGTGGTACAGCGCGCGTTGCACTGCCCATATCGTCACATCTCACTGTATTACAGACCCACATCCCACCAAAAGGCACGCCCTCGTGGCTGTACACTGTGGCCCAGTGGCCAGCGTCGGTAAACCATTTCGGCGGCTGCTTTGATGCGCGCAGTGCAGTTCAGCATGCGCAGCACCATTCTCTAGTCCACTGGACGGTCGGCGGCGTATCCTCCTGGCAGGGAGTACGAAGCTATGGGGTAATCTCTCCACCGTTATTGGAGGCTTTCGTCTGAGTCGCGGAGCACGTTTTGTCCCTCTTTGGTGTTGTTTGACCTCTCCAAACTACGCGACACCTCCCCTGTGGTCCACTCAACCCATCCCTCAGGTCGTAATCCCCATGCAGTTGACAGCGATATTGGCGGACTTTACATTTTGCTCAGCTGTGTGGTATAGCTCGGTGCACTAACTACGGTGGAAAGGGTCCAAAGGATAGGGACCAACGGCGAGACCGGTGGTACAAAGGTGCACTTAGGCGGTGTTAACGGCCGTGCCTACAGGAGACTGCGAGGGGCGTAACAGTGAATTGTAATCCTTAGGGATGATGGCGCGTCTACCAAAGTGGGTGTAAGAAGCCCAAACGTTACCTGCGGAGGAAGGCGCACTTCAAACAGACTAAATAATGGCTGTGAGGCGCCTCAACCTCCGGTGTGGTGCAATGTCAAGCAGCGCACCACGTGTACTATCTACAGTACTTACGGTACAAATACTAGAAGTTAGAAATTAAAATACCACTGTGTCCTCCCAAAGGACACGTGTGTTGCAACCTGGCACACTCAAGCAATGCGCCTGGCCTGCGGGGGCCCCCGCCTATGGAAGTGCTCTGCTCGCAGGCTTGGTATATCACAAGCTGACAGCATGCATTCGCTTCGCCCCTTCACGGTAACCTCCCGTTCCATTTGGTGTCTTCGATTCCGATTGGCATTGCCCGTTCGGGTTACTCTGCGCACAGCGTCTGCCCACCATGTTGATGTCCGATGGCCTTCCTGCCGACTGGTCAATCTTTTTCCGTCACGTCATGCGTACCTCTGAAGAATTGGCGACTCTTCTGGTTCTAGAAGAGCAGGAGGGCCGGCTCGTTCAGCCACCGATTGGTTCCGAAGAAGCGCTCACTCGACGCCGCGTTCGTCCTACTCCCACACTGACTGCGGCCACCGAGGAAGGTAATTGGAGTAGCCATTGAGGTCATTCTGCGCAGATGGAGCCGCGCCGTACCATTCCATGCTTTCTCCGTGCTGCGGAGCCGTTCACCAGTGCCACAGGACCAAAGGGTGAGGATGCACCTTTCAAGGTAACAGAGCCCTCTTCTGACCTTTATATAATCGCTCAATACAACTTCTCAGATCGGTCTGCCCCCCTTCCCCTTCAGAGTTTCATACATGACCAATTGGTTTGGCATCTGCAATGAACCGTCATCCCCGGATGGATCTCTACGGGGGTGTAACCAAACGGGTTACCCGTCCTCAATCCTGTGATGGTTTGCAGAATCCCAGCAGTGGTCGGGGTCGTGCCCGCTGACACGCTTCGACCTGTCAGGACAATTACCCCGGATCCGGTGCCTGTTCCTAGAACATGTCATACTGCTCTGGCCACCGTTTCTCCCATTTGTCAACAGAGTTCACGCCCTCTTCCTGTCAGTGAATTGTTTCCCGGTCAAGGTGGTTACTGGACAGCTCTGGAGGACATTGATCATCACATCTTCGATTCCACCTATTGGCCTATCAACATCAGCTGGGTTCAGGCTTCCAATGAGTACCGTGGAACCTCCGTGGACACTTACATCTCCTATAGTCGATTGAACTGCGAGCGACTCGCACAGATTCCCACCTAGAGGGCTCCTCCACCACCTGATATCCGATATCTTCAACTAAACTGATCGGTGTTATTCGATGCCAAACGATGTCATACACCATGTGTGTAGGTCACTCCGTCTATGGCACCATCTACAGTTCCTTTCGTCCGTGGTCACCAAGAGTTTGAACACTTTCGCCGAGTGGTTTGGGCCCTATATGACATGAGTCCCCACAACTGAGCCGTGTGGTGTAACTTCAACATGGTTTGTGTCGACAAGCCGTTACATACCAATTGGTTCATGGGCCGAGGTAGGTGTGCTAGGGACCCAGCTGACCAGTCCTGCCTCCGTCACCGAAGGGCGAACATGCGAACAATGCACACGTACAACCTGTTGGAATTCCTCTCTCAAGAGGACGCGATGCGCCGTAAGATGTACGTTCCAAGACCAAGTTGCTGGAAGCATTAAGAATTGTGCCAGTTTCTCAACTTTCCAACTCCCCCGGTATTGACCTACTTTGGAAGCTCCATTATGTATAGCTGCCCTTTTGAAGGCACCATTTTGGATATTGCCTTCACGAAGTTCGCTGCTATGAAGGCACTCCTTTGCGCCAGTATCTTATGAGGAAGTTATCAGGTATGTGGTGAGGTGGCTCCATGGTGTCATGGACAGCCGTCCACCCTATCCACCGTACACAGTAACGGATCCTGAAAATGGTATGCTCGTGACTGACTATAGAATCGATTATGCAATTTGTGTCCATGGATTCATTCCCTGGAGGTGGTTGGTTGTCACCTTTTTGGCGGACCGTCGAGAGAGTGGTTGGATCTACCGCTACCTCTTTGGTTCCATCCTGCGCGGTACGTTAACGGAGAGAGGGGGTGGAAGCGGAACTTCTCCTATCGGTGATTGCTTCCAGTGGCGTTACGTCTTGGCGTTGACAGATTGGTGACGAGGTGATCATTTGCGCGTGTGGTACGACCTGGGGCGTGGGCTGAGTGCGCGGGGCTATTATTACCATGTCCACTGATACGGTATTATCGAGTCCTTTTTCCAAGATGGTTAACTTCTAGTCACTACACCGAATCATGTTGCAGGGCCCCGTAGATTTGGCCAACAATTTCGACTGTATGCCCTCATGAACCAAGCGATCATCCGTCTCATCTTTCTGGGACGGGCGAGCATCTTTCGGCGGTATGTCTATGAAGACCTAATCTCCGTGTTCTACTTTGATTATCGCTCTCACCTTTTGGTAATGCTATTTCTTATAACTTCCCTGGACCTTTGTTAGTTTGCCGGTCCCTATCCATAAGGATTCCGTTAACCTTTGGAGGATATCTTTTTTCACCTGTATGGTCGATTGCGTCCCTGCAGCCTGTTGGTTACTTGGGCCTTGCTGGAAAATGATGCCAGAAGGGTTTCGTCACAGAACGAAGTCGAAGGGGATGGTTCCCGTGAAGCGATTTACCTGGAGGTTGTAGGGGTACGTTCTTTGGCTGCACAAACTAAGCCCAATACGATTGGTGTTGTTCTACATAGTGGCGTAAACGTTCCACCAAGGTTTTGTTAAACCTTTCCACTTGCCCATTGGTTTGGAGGTGATATGCCGCGGTGAAGTAGTGATTCAAACTTAACATGTTCCACACCGATTCCAAGTACTTTGAAACACGGTTAGAACCGTCATCAGTTAGTAAGTGTAGTGGAGGACCGTATGGAGGTACCTAATGGTTGAGAAAGGCTTCAACCAAGACTGTAGAGGTCGTGCGCCTGAGCGGGATAGCTCGAGTGACCTTTGTGAACCGGTCGGTAACTACCATGACGTACTTGTATCTCTTATTGATCTCAGGGAGTGGTCTCAATAGGTCAATAGCTATGAACTCCAATGGACCAGCTGCGAGGAATAGCTTCTTAAACTTACGATGTTTTCGAATACCGTTACGGGTTTTGACGCACGAATTGCGTCATGCCACATAGGTGTAAACATCATGAGCCAACAGGGGCCAGTACAAGTCTCTCTTCACGGTGTAATTCATTATTTTACCTCCTGGGTGACCTGTCAGCCATGGTCGGTGGGCCAGGTGGAGAACCCTTTGGCAAAGTGAATCTGGTACGATCTTTTGGAGCCGGCCATCTACGTTGGATCGCTTGACTCAATATCCTTCATGGTTCACCTCGACCTGCGTATTTTTCTGCCCAAAAAGGTGTATCAATGACTTGGAATACCCGTCCGTTGCTTGATCTCGCAAGAACTGCTGTTTGGTAATGGTTGCATATTCCTCCTCGAAAACTCCGTCTGTTAAACCCTTTGCAACGCTACCACCATATAACTCATGCTCCTCATCCAAAACGCTACCCACTTGAGTTTTCTTTTCTTGTTCATCTTTACCCGATCGGATAGTGAAGCACAGAGTATCGTCCTCCATTGATGCTTTTTCTAGACCATTGGTATTCAAGCGTGACATGGCATCGGCCACATTGTGCTCCACGCCTGGGCGGTATTGTATCTCTTATTCAAACTCCGATAGTCTTAACCTCCATCTGGCTAATTGTCTGGAAGCGTCCGCGAGGCCCAGTATCCACCGTAATCGATCGCCATCTGTCCACAGGGGGAACTTCGTTCGAGATAGGTAAAGACGGAGCATCAGCATGCTCCAAGCAACCGCTAGGCATTCATTCACCGGTACGGTGTAGTTCTGCGCCGTGTTGGTGAGCGCTGTACTCCAATAACAGATTGATAATTTGCTCTTATTCGTTTAGTTTTGCATTAGGCAGCATCGTACCTGAGCGGAAGATACATCCGTATCGAGGGCGTAGTGATAAACAGACTTCGGTAAAGCCAATACTTGAGGAGAGATCAGAGCGGCTTTCAGCTTCTGGAACGCTTAAATCTCGTCCTTCTCAAGGTATCCAAACCGATCTGGTTGTACTTTCTGCGCTTTCCTGATAAAGACGCTGCAATCTTGTCGAACCCGTCCGTATAATCTACACAAGCCGAGAAAGGAACGTATACCCGTTTGGGATCGTGGACATTTGGCTTCCTGAACAGCTCGGATAGTCCTTTTGGCCACCTTCAGGTGACCTGGGCTAATCATATGACCCACATACTCCACCGTTTGGTCAAAGAACACGCATTTCCCCAACTTAAGCGTTGTCCTGACATCTTTCAAGAGCTGGAGCACCGTTCGGACGTACCCAAATTGTTCTCTAACCGTTGTGGAGTTGATGTCTACGTCATGTACATACACCAGTGTATTCCGACATCTTACTTTCGATAAGATTATATCCAGGGCCCTCTGGAATGTAGCAGGCGTATTTCACAAACCAAAGGGCATTAGTAATAAGCGGAAGAGACCAGCGTGGGAGGTGAATGTAGTCTTGTCTCTATGCTTCTCGAGTATCTCCACTTACCAAAGCTGCAATTGGCATGCAGTGTGGTGGAGACTTTCAGATCTCCGGCGGAATCGATAAATTCGTCCATTCTAGGTATCGGATAAGAATCCCTGACTAAAACGGCTTTTAGGTTTCCATATTCGATACAGAACCTCCTTCTGGTGTCTCCCTTCTTTTTGACCAAAACCACCGCACCGGCTTACTCCGCATATGCAGGCACGATGACTCCTTCTTTCAGCATTCTTTCGACCTCTTGGATTTCAATCTCTTGGCGTTTCAGACCTGCCTGGTATGGTTATTGGTGTATCGGCTTGGGTCCAGAGACCAAGTTGATACGGTGTTGGGTGGCTTTGATCACCACTACCTGACCTGACCACATGGTACTAAACGGATCCAATAAGTCAAGGATACGGTCCATACAAGGTGTCCGTTCAAAGCAGATGGTTATATTCTCTTTCCAATTTGTATTTCCGTTCGGCGATGGTGCCGTTTCGGCGTTTACTGACGTGGTTGGTTTCTCTTCTTTTGCGGGCCGTTTTGCTCGCCCCTCCTTAGGGTGGAGTTTTTCGGACGACACTTGTGGTCCCAGGGTAGACATACTACCTGGGGCGGGAGATGGTAGTCCGACACCGGTTTTATTGGGTAATTTGACAATATGGTTACTGAAGTTGCTTAAGTATACCTGAAAGGTTTGAGTCGGTACGTTGTCCACGATCCCGTCTGCGATCGTGTTCATGTGACGTTCCTATACCCTATGGTGGCTTTCTAGTGTTAGGAGACTTAGTTGGTCGCATACCACTTTGGCTACCACTTGGTGCATGGGGGGGATCCGAATGGACTTCGCAAATTGAACTTTACTGGATAATGTGGTCGGAGGCGTTTCCTGCCTTGGTCCCAATGCGGTTTTCCATCTATGCCTACCGCGTATGGCAACTATTGGGCCCGTGTGGAACAAATCCGTTCTAGTTCGAGGCAAAATTGCTCGGACATCGTTGTCGATGAACGTACGTCCAAGGATACAATCCGTTGCCAATTTGCTGATCACGACAAACCGTGCCCAACCTTGAGGGTTCCTACGCCTACCATTAGGTTTACGCTGCTGCTGACCGCTAATGGTCGCTTATTTGCATCCACCAAAGGGTTTGTAAGGGTATATGGCTGTACCCTGTCCAACACCTTCGGGGATAATAATTTCGCATTAACGCGACCCGATCCAGCTCCCGTATCCAACATAGGGGTGCAAGGAATCATATTTTTAACATAAAACACAAGGGTGATGTTTCCGTTGTAGTTATCATGCTTCAGAAAGCAGATAGGTACCTATTGGTTCTCAAGAGCTTCCTGTCCGGTAACGAAAGGGTTAACATCCATACAAGAAACCGATGTTGCCGGTTGGCTTTCTGAATGAGACCGGTTGGGAGTGGCCTGTGGCCCAACCTTTATGCGTTTTCGGCCTGGTTTGTAGCGGCATGGGCTTTGCCTACCGATTCCGTACCGGTGACCAGAGTGACCTGTTGGTTTAAAGACGACTGCTTGTGCTGAACCTTTCGTATTCCGCCCGCTTGGCCAAATACCACCTGAAGGTTCTGTTCACGCACTTGGAGGAGTGCGGCCGGAACCTGAGGGGTGACATTCTGACATATTGCAGCCAAGTGGTGACATGACAGACACAACCAACATAGGAGATTCCCAGTGGTTAGATCCCTGAAAGCCCTACAGAATGCGCTCATTGGCATAAGTTCCACGGGTTGGACGCGTGCCGTTTGGTACTCCCTTGAGGGTGTGAGAAAGAGGATTCCCTCGAGTCCTCTGGGGATTGGACCTGTAGCATGTTGCCTGATGAAGACTTGAAGGGTTGCTTTGGGGCATACGTTTTGATGTCATATGTGCCCAAGTGACGGGTGCAGTTACCCCCACGGGCCCTGACCCCATCACCTTCAGCTTGCAGAAACTAAACTAACTCCAAATAACTCATATGACTATGTCAATCTCGGTTTTTATCCACCAAGGACTTGATAGTCGGATGTAATCCACCCACAAAGAGGGTCATAGTCTCGTCTATTGAGTGGAAATTCTCACACTGTGTGGAGGCACTGTTGAGCCTCGAGCTGTACTCGACTTCGTCTCATCAGGTGTCTGAACAATATCCCTTAGTGCCCAGTTAGCTGCTCGAATCGCATTCGAAGTAGCATAGCTCCTCAAAAGTTGCCGTACTGGCTCAGGCCAGTTCGTGACTCCTCCTTCTTCCACGGTCTACGAACGGCAAACAGCATGATATTGCTCTAGGTCCAAACCCAGACAGGAAATGTGGTAAAGCCACGTAGGCCTGTTGTTCGTTCATGTACAACTTATCCGCCTATGCGGTGAAGCGTGTCAGAAGGTTGAACACAAGGATGGGATCCTTCCCGTTGAAAACATGGTCATCCATGGCAACTTTCATCCTCCTGATGGGGTTTTTCACTTTGCCTGTGTCGTGAGCAGTTCGCTTAAGCTTCCGGATCTTCAACCGATACATGTGATAGTTCATGATCTTCTCATAACGAGGGTTAGTGCATGGAAGAGGTTTAAGTTTTCGACGAGGGAGCCCTTTCTTCCTCCGTAATGACGAAGCAACGTTCTTTCTTCTCCTTCTCGACCTCCGAGTCTCCTCCTCGCTAGAGCTCGAACTCTCATCAGATGATGTTTCACTGTCAGAATCTTCCGAGCTACAACTGTCGTTTTCCGACTCTTCAGACTCCGAATATTTCTTCCGGGTGGATTTCCCGTACTTCTTCGAGTGCTTAGGCGGCGCCAATTTTGACTTCCTCGAGTGCACCTCCATGAAGTCGGGACGTATCTCCTGAGCTTCAGTTTTCGCAGCAGTCGATTGGGCGACAGCGTTCTCTAACCGTCCAAGGAGGGGGTTCAAACGAGTGAGTACTTCCTTGGCGGTGACAGGAAGTGTAGCAACTGACCCTGCGGCAAGAACCTTGAGCTTCCATCAGTCGATTCAAGTCTTTTCGGACTGTCCGGATGCTATCAGCGATCTGAGCATCGACATTTCCTCTCGTTCTGAGAATTATTTTCTCCCTACGTAACGTCTCTAAGGACGCGTCTATTGCGGTAATCCGGCCTTCCATTTCTTCCAGACGAACCTTCTGCATTGCAGATTCCGAACGGAGAATCTGATTCAGCACGTAAATTATCCTCGATTAAGGGTTGCTGACGGGCTGAAGTGGCAGCCTCAGGTTGAGCCGCTTCCGGTACTGGTACATCGGAGGTGATTACAGGTGCTCCAGTAGATCTGGATTTGGCTCTCGCCTGTTGATACAAAAGGCTACCAGCCTCCTTATAAGTGGCGAAGCGGGGCGCAGCGGAAGAACCGGGCTTACCAAAGCTCGACTGGCTCTGGGTAGTGCGCATGGCAATCTGCCTTGAGGTAGCCCTGAACAATAACACTCAAACAAAGAAACCTCAAACTGCAACTGCAGACTCCACACTTTGTAAGCAAAACAAAACAAAACGAAACAAACACAAGCGACAGACAGTACACAACTGAAACACAACGATAACAACGAAAACAGAGAATACTCTCAAACTGAGCGTTGTTTGGGTGAAATGAGCCGAATGGGTGCACATATTGAAGAAGATCTCTTCTCACCCAGCAGTGACGATGGTCCTACTTCGGTTCCAATCCAATACCCAACGGAATAAATCCAGTATCATTCTCCGGGACAAGCTCGTGGGCGTCACTGCCACTGCGTGATCAGTGATCTGAGTCCTTCACTGGCCGTTCTAGGTCTGGAGACCAGTTTTTGTAGTATACCACGCTTTGACTGTCTGGTCTCGGTAGTGGGGGTGGCCACAATGACAACCGTACAAGACGGGAACCTTTCGGACAACTATGCTAGAGGGCGAAGGGGTCGGAAGTCAAACAGGCACGATTGTAATGTCCACAAGGGCGCTGAGAGACCATCACGGTCATGGGACTCTGGTTCCAGTGTTGTAGGTGGCGGAAAGTGGGTTTTCACACGTAACGCTAGGGTATAGCACTAAAATGCAACGACACACCCGGAACAACGAAAAAAACAAAACAAACAAAGAGGGATTTCTCGCATGGCTTCATGAAGGCAGGGCTCTGTGACCGTCTTGGTCAGTAGGATCCTCTAAGTTGAGGGGAATGGGTTGCTTGTACCCTTTACTGGGTTAACCGCTGGCGGCAGCCGGACTAAAGTAGTGTAGGGGGAATTCCCAATATATCTAGAAAGTATCCTACATTTGGGCACAAGCCCGCCGTACACGTGGTGTTGTCCACAAACCATGCCTATTATCCATCCACCTGTGAAGGGGCCTTCTCATAAACGACTCGACCGTCGCATGCTTACAGTGCCCATTGATAAGTGTCTTCCCCCCACGACTTAACCAATTTCAGCGACCTGAACCATCTGTAGACGAAATGCTACAAAGCGTTTACTGGAAGGGTCGAGTTCATCTGTTCCGGTATGGGTTCCAGCCTGCAGCCCACGTTCTTAAACCATTCTCATCTGTTCTGTTTCCAAGTAACGAAGTCTCAATTAGTCAATGTTTGTGCTAGTAAGAAGCAACCATTGTTGAAGAAGGGTGACAGAGTTCAGCAGCATTTTATCGCTATAAATTCTCCGCTTACAGTGTTCTGCCCATGTTAGGCTCCATTCGTCTGGGTTGTTTGCATCCCTGGATGAAATATAAGTTGCTGTATCATACGGGGCATGAACCTCACCGTAAGCGTAGAGCTGTGGAAAAGTCCCTTTCTCAGCTTCTATTGAATCAGGCTTCAAACGCTTGTAATTAGCAACTCGACGTCGACGATTTCTGGTTGACATGTGATGGGATTCTCTTTTCCCTACCAGCTGGGCAACTGGGGCGTCCGATCTGAACAGTCCATTTGGCTCGACGGCGAAAGCACTCATTGTAAGAGGTCTGCCTCGGCTGTCCTCTGGTAAAGCTCTTGTACTAGAGCTCACCTCGACTCGGGCTTCATGGGCCCCCTCAAAATTCCGGACAGCTATTCCTTCCCGGACAGCGTCTGCAGAGATGTCCGGAGTAGATTCGTCCTGGTTTGATCTCGTCCGAACACTTTCGTCTGGATCGAAAAAATATCTATACCTCTTCCGGACAATGCCTGGTCTTGGTTGCAAGAGATCCTATAGCTTTGGATCCAAGTATCAAGTATTTGTGCTCAACACCATTCTCCTGGTGAAAGAAGAAGAATAAGCCCGTGAATTAAGACTGTGAGGACCTTCCAACCATAAATATGTGTAGCGCACGTCCTGGCCTGGAACAGAAAGAGACACATTGCCTTGAAGTCGAAGAAATGACGGACCTCCACCCCGAACGTACTTCGTATCCATGAATGTGACCACGGCTGCAAAAAACACATTTAAGTGTGTTGATAGCGTTTGAAAAGAACTTAAGTGATATATGTCTTCAAGTTGCGAAGTGATATGGACTCTTCTGAAAGAAACGCCAAGCGATCTGGAGCTTTTATATCCACAGCATGTTTCTTCTGTCTCTGCAACAAGCAGAACTGTGCCACAATACTTGCATGTACGGATACGAAGCGCCCATCCCGAATCTTTGAGAGGACATCGAGTTGGTCGATGAACGTTTGCACCCCACGTCCCACAACACGATAGAAGTGTGCCAGTGATTTTTTGGTACTCCGGATGTGAAAAAATTTGACGGACAAGGCCTTGACGAATATTTTCTGCTCTTGAATTCAAGCCATATTTTGTTTCATAGTGAATGCCTTGAACAGGTCTCCCAGCGAACCGCATAACCATCCTATCTCGTTCCTGTTGAATGCTGGACGAATGAGAGGAGTTCAAGTACATCTCTTCACGGTTATGAGGTTCCATAATATTTTGGGGAAGCTTGGTTCTAGTTTTTATGTACACCTGCGTCAGCTCATTGGTTATGTGTCGATGAGGCACGGGCTTTACATTCTCTCTTGGACAACGGCCTGCTCCCATCCAGGGTTCACCACGTCGTGATGGTGGTCGATTCGAAGAAGATCTCATGTTGGATTGCAGGAAGTAGCGAGAAATTGAGAGATTGGGTGATCACATTTCCATGGAACATGTACTGTCTCTGCCCCTTAAGTAGTGAAGTGGTGTTGCAAAATAGTTTCATGCATGATATATACATATACGTATTGTCCCAATGGTCTCAAGATGTTTCTGACACAAGCAGTACGTTGATAGTTTACATAAGTAGTACTTTACTAAGTACATATGCATTGAATTCTCATTAAGTATTGGTTTCAGACTTCAATAAATATTGAGTACGATTCTACCTACGTATGCCGCCTATAGTTCATTCCTATTCTTGTTAGATGGTTCTATGTTTGTAGTACTGTGTAGCCTATGTAGGCACTGCATAGTATAAAAATATTTTTGTTAGAAGGGTATACGTTTGAAGTACTGCGTAGTCTAACTATATAATACGCAAAATACAACTAGTTCTGTTAAAAGGGTATACGTTTTCAAGATTGTGCATTCTACTTATGCACTACGTAAACTGTAACTATGTTTGCTATGATAATAAACGTGAGTGGTACGGTACTTGATTGTTTTGTTGTATGAATAGGACACGTGTCTATTTTAATTTTTGTTTAATGTGCTAGAAATATTCTATTTACGCTATAATATACTCTTAAATTGCAGAACGCCTTTCTTTGGGCAGCAGTATAAAATATATTGCAGTATAATTGCTTTTTCGTCCCAAATATCGTACAAAGCCATAGCGGATACGTCCCAAACAGAGAGTTGCTACCTAAAACTATGCCATTTCGGCCACTGTCAAGATTGTATTTAAGTGCACTTTTGGCACATTATTGGAGAGACTGTGCACAATTCATGCTGAATTAAATCAAGTTGATGTGCACCGTGGAACTTTTAATTGTTCGTTTTACAAGAATTGTTGTGCTCTGTTGGTACAAAGATCGATAAATTGTACAAGAGATTGAAATAATGTGGAATGTTTAGAGGCATGAAGAAATTGCCTGTTTGTTGACCCTTAGTGATACGTACGTCTGAGACGTGTTCGACGGGGCTGATAAAAGTTGAGGCTGTTGAAAGGGGCAGAGTTTACACATGCTCGGTCGATTCGTGCCAGTAGGGCAAATCGTTTGATTACCATTGGGTAATCGTTTGGAGGGAAATAAATGGGCATTCATTCATGCATTCTAAGCGGTAAACTAGCTCATTGTCAGAGAAATCCTAAGGTAGGTTAGACAACAAGGAAAATGGACAGAGCAAGTTGTTTTGTCAATCTTTCATCTCATGTAATAAATCTTGATGTATCGCGACGTTCTGCGTCACGCAACTGAAACAAACATTTTGATGAGTTTTATATTTTGATTTCCCCTTTCTAATATCGTTATATCGCCAAAAGAGTGCGGATTACAGCGCACGAGAAGCGTCAAACCTGGTCCGGAGCCGCAGGGGAGATAAGGGCTACCAATTCTTCATTCGAGTGACCGGTAATTGCACGAGTTCCTCGATATAACGTGCTGATCGCACTGCTGCCGGAATGATAATCTCAGCGACTGAGTGAGATCACCGTGGACCGGAATACAGATGTCCAACTCTAAAATCCTGGCTCTAAATTTCGTTTGAGGGGCAAAAGATATGCTCCAATCCTCACTTCAGTTCGGTGACATAAGTTGGAAATACGGAAAAGGCCACCTGTGTATGAAGCGTTACAAAAAGTTAGCGGTCGAACACACGCGTACAGTGTAGCTGACAGAAGGCACGTCTGTTTCTCGCCATTCTGGGCGGCCTTCTGTACCAAAAGGTACCGACGGTTACCCATGGCACCAAGGTGATTAGGAGTTTTTCGACAGGGCTACCAGCGGAAACCTTCGTAGTACGAATACGAAGTTCGTACAGTACCCCGCGTACAAACACAAATCTTGCTCCCACACTGCAGTACCGTTGGTACCTGGAATCCGCTCGTGGGGACCTCAAGCTCACAACCAAAATCGTTGTCCACGTTCTTCTGGTGTCTTGCCGGACACATAATGAGGTCGTTGCGGCACCGAAGAGCTTTGCTTCCTTCCCTTCGCTTTCTCGCAACATGTTCCGATCCAGACAACCCAAGCAACCTCGCATTCTCACCCTCCGTTCCAGAATGCTGACGTTCGGCTTTTGCGGCACATCCCCATACCATCATGTACTCTGCACTCCACTGTCTAATTCCTTATCGCCGGGTGAATCCGTCACATACGACACGGCTCAAAAATGCAAAACACTATGACACCTTCAACACTCAGTGGTATCGACGCTCCCACCTTCTCGCTACACCGACCATTACGTAGGCGTTTCGCGTCTTGTCCTGACGTATTCCGGGAGATCATTTTGTGAAAAGAAGATAGTGCGATGAATGGTGATGGGCCGGTGAAGTGCGCCTTTCTCGACGGCTCGAGTGGGACAGCGCTGACTCTTGACCTCAAGGTAAGAGATAAAGCACTTACGTCGAGATTCACAAGCTAGGAACACTTAGCTCTGTTTCAGGTAACTTACCAGCCAGAATCGGAGAGAGGATAGTGACACACATGTTGCGTGGGCATAATGCCGTAGTACGCGATCACACAATGCCAGGCGTCCCACCGAAGATAGGCTCAGCGTTGAGCGCAGTACGTGTCTTCGATCCAACCGTCATGACATGCCGGGCGTTCTTGTTCTGCCGAATACGAGATGGATCGGCGCGAAGATACGGTACCGTTTCGTGTACCGTTGAGTACCATGGTACCGTTGGGACTGTGAAGCTAACCTCCAAGCTACATAGAGAACAGGTCAAGGAGTGGCGTGGCATACTAGAGTCCTAAGGCGAAGGGAAGGCTAGATGGCTACCGCCGGTGACACTGACTGTATAACACGCCCCTGCCACCAAAGAAGAGAGAGGACCGATGTCCTTTACCAAAGGTATCCTTGTCTGTTAGAGCATCTGAGGTGCCAACCATCTTTGGAAATCGGTATGACAGTGTTTCACACAAACAAGATGCCCCAGACGTGAGTCATCTAGTGGCAATCACGCCCCAGACAGTTCGTTCTCCTCGTGCTAATTCAAGGAGAGATCAGTTTAGCTTCTTGAACAAACGCTTGTCAGCGTCTGTGTGAGAGTCCTTGGCACTGCCGTCTAGACGCTATCTCTCGATCCGTAACACAGCAGTTCCCGCATTTCACAAGGATGCTCGATTTGGTAAGAAAGAACTTTTCACAAGTATTCCACTACTGCCTCATGGTGACGAGGACTTGTATTGTTCGTGCTCGTACTCCCTTTCGCCTGGGACGAGCTTGATCCTTGGCACAAGTCTTGAGTTTTTATTCGTGGATGGAAACTAGCTACTAACAGTGGTCACCCGATCGCAACCGACACCTCATTCGCAGGCTTGCAATATTGGACAAGGTTTACGCGCTCCTTGTAAAGTTCAGCTCCTCACTATCGAACGTCGTCACCTGGGCAGCCATTTTGAAGCCTCGAGTCACATACGCATCAGCCCCATGGTAGTCCTCAAAGAAGGGAGCGGAAATCACCCAGCGCACATTGTACGTATTACCAACAAGGAACGCTTCCTTGATGGTGAGTTTCAGCCCACGAAATCCTTCCGGAAACGGTTTGCACAGATTCGTAAACGTAGTAAGAGCACCTGCCCTGCCCTTCGATACATCTCCCCTGGGAAAGTAGAATATGAAGTCGTCCGTGCGGAGTTGTACCAGTCGTTTCACATTGCAATCGTTCAAAGCTTCGATGTGCTCTTCTGTCACTTGGATCGGAAGAGGCTTTTCATAGCTGCAGTATGTTGGGCGGGAAGGGCGATAGTAGGTGGCTGAGGCTATGGAAAAGTATGTGACGCAAAGCAGCGTTGCAAAAGCGATAGTTTGCGAGAGCGACATGGTGATGTTGTACTCTTTGTAGAACAATCGTTTCTTTTCCCGGGATAGATGCAGGTGAGCGAGCTGGAGTGTCCGTGGTTGAGGCTTCTTCTGATGAGCTTATATAGAGTTTATAGAGTTTACGAGGATTGACTAGTAGAGATAACACTTAGGGTGACATCGGACAAGCACATAAATCAGGCCAATGAAATGCAAGAACGCAAGGCTACTGAATGCCGACGAGAAAGATTAGACTTTGTGATTGTGCAAATTGGCCGCCTTCACCGTGCATTGCTGGCTTGGATTTGTGCGCGCTTCCAGCTACTGATCTCGCGCACCTCGCACGACAATAGAGTAAAACTGCCGGACCGTTCCTCCGAGATGATTGTCAGAGAGGCAACGGGCTTGGCAGGGACTTTGTTCCCGCTTGTTATCTTTTCGCACGCTAGCGCGACTCGGTATCTGCGAGCCTTATCCTTGGGCTGCGCTTGCCGCTGCAACCTCGCTCCGCATACCTCAGTGATAGCACCGTGTTGAGAGGCGGAAAAAGAAGTCGTTTACACTGCAGACGACCAATAGTTCACCGTGCTCACGTACTGAAATAATAATCTCCTGAATTTGAATAACTTCTATGAGGTATCCTCACAGCTCAAGGTAAGTAACGAAGGGTATCGTTGCTCGAGGGTAGCTACCCTACTATAGCTGTAGTATAATCTTGCCTAAGGTACCTTACACAAGATTACCAGTCGCCTCATAATCTTACGTAAAGTATTATTCCTAAACGTTGAGAAATTACTGTATTGTCGGATAATTAAAATCTTCGACAATACAATTTCGAGAAGACGCGCTATGTATCAAACTCTCTTGCGTGGGTGCAAATAGTGTAGCTAGCATTCTGCCCTGTCTAGGTACCAAGTTGGTACTACCAACGGTTGCTGGTACTCGGAGCAGGCCATCCATCAGAAGCACGGCGATAACCCTGGGTACCCATCGGTACCGTTTACCCGCAGTGCGCAATAGATCTATTGGCAGCCATGGCTGCGTCTGACGTCGTACAACGTATTCAAATACCATACTGTGCAACTCGATTCCTGGCAGCCCAACAATCACTGTCTTTTTATTCGGAGCCTATGACGAAGAGATGATGGGTAAAAATAGCTTGTATTGCACCCAGAGACTACTTAAGGACCTTGAGCGAATGGATGAGCTGACCCTAACGTCAACTATTGTTCCAGGTTCGTCTATCTAATCGGCTAGACAACTGTTGCGTTGCTGGGGAGTTGCCTCAATTGAAGTGTACGTCTTCAAGATGATTAATACCTGCAAATACTCTCGTACTGATATGTTTATCATGAATAAGATATTGTAAATTTAAATTGGAGGTTAGAACCCGATGCTTTCATTCCAGCATATTGCTCATGTCTGGAGCAAGGTTCGAAAGCGGACCTCGGAAGAAAAGGATTATCCTTACAGCATCTCCACCAATTTTACAAACTCCAATTCTAACAAATTGAGCTGACAACACGTATGACACTTGTGGCTTCTTGATAGCTCGCATGCAACACACGACAGTATCCGTAAGCGCATTCGTTCACTCTGATTGGCGCAGAACCTCTCCTGATTATTATTTTAGAAAATTAGCATCGCATTGGAGTTTGATTGGAAGCAGTGCAATCGCGCTCCAAAATGGCCCGATTTGAAACCCAATTTGGCCGGTTCCAATCCAAACTCCAACTCAAAAAACGCAATGATAAATAACAAGTATTATCTTTGGAATGCGGGCAAACCAATCATATTACGCGTCAGTCATACGACTACAGGGCGTAACCTGACATTATGGCATTTGTAGTTTGACAACAGGGTGAAGATGCTCTTACCACCCTTCGACCGTTTGCGCCCCCATAAGAGCAGAGCAGGGATGCTCGAGCAGTACCGTTGGTACCAGTTCCATCAAGCGACGCATAGCACGATTTTGGAGCTTTACAATATTGTAGCTAGAATTTGGATATTTTTGGAAATATTACACATAACACTTGTGTACGAACATCTCAAACATTCTTAGACCTTAAAATGTCACCTAACTTGATGTCATCTCGTTCAATATCCAGCTATTTCAAACGGCTAAATGGTTGAACGACAAGTATACCCGAGGCTACCTAAGGCACCTGCTATGGATCGTCATCCGTGCGGTGTTTTGTAGCCCAGTCGTCTAAAACATAGCTACACGTACGTGTAGCTATGTGTTACTGTAGACGACTGAGCTAAAAACAGTGTATGGCCATACACCAGATGGACGTGGACAGCGGTACAGCCATTTTGCTATCTGTACCCTTTGGGTGTTGGGCAGGACATTTTGCGTCAGCCTCTTCTGCTTTTGTTGAGATGGTTGCTGCACAGAGCAATTTGGATGTGTTGAATGATTGCTGTGTTGGCGTTGAACAGTTTGGTCGTTGGTGGAATTGGTTGTAAGGGATGGAGGAGTGTTGCTTGTTGAAGACATTCGAGCAAATGCTGAGAGGAGCGCTGAGGGGTTTGGGGACATATTAGTTGTGAGACTCGAGAGAGCGCGACTGCTCAGGTTTGCTATTGTGAGTGTTTAAATGGCAAGGAATGGTTTGCATTGCTTGGATTTGCCGCGTAAACGTCTGGGAGGTGACTTGGCACCCACACTAATCTGTTCAACGAACTGATTTCGTTGACGCAATTTAGAGTGGACCACACTAAATGACGCACCCACACTACTTACAGTTCTCACCTGTACCGTTGGTAGTCCACTGGTGGTGAGCTCCCACACTACTAACATTTTTTAAAAATCGCACTTCAAAAACCCTGCAAGATCTGAAGTTCTAAGTTTACCCAGCATTCATCAATCGTCATGGAAAGAGTATGGAAAGAGTATGGCTGAGACAACACGAATCCAAAAATCAAATATCGTATCGACTTCAGGGAGTTACTTGGATTCGGCAAATATGATCTCCCTTGTGACAGGGTTTCACAGCTCTTTTGTAAAGTTCAAAGCGTTCACATCCAGGGTAGTCACAATGGCCGCCATTTTGAAGCCTCTGGTAACGTAAGCATCAGCTCCAGGATAATCCTCGAAGAAAGGAGAGCGCAACACCCAACGAACATTGTACGTGTTGCCGACGAGGAAAGCGTCCTGAATGACGAGCTCAAATCCCCGAATTCCTTTCGGATACGGTTTGCACCAGTTTGTAAACGCAATGGCTGCATTTTCCTTCCCATCTACAACTTCACCACGAGGTAAGTACATTTTGAAGTCTTCCGTGCGAAGCTGTACCAACCGATTGATGTTGCAGTCGTTCAGAGCTTCAATGTGTTCTTCTGTCACCTGCATGGCAAGTGGCTTCTCCTCACCACAGGACACCGGATACTTGTACGCCTGTCTTATGGATGGGAAGGCAGTGGTCCAGTGAACGAAGCCAAGAATCAGCACGATGCACACATATGACTGTAGAAAAGCCATTAAGATAAATTCAGCTGGGAAAATTGTAGAACTTCTCCGACGGAGCGTATGCGGTGTAGGTCGAAGGGGTATGCGGGCGGTACTCTTTGAAGCTTTCCGGGTCTCATTCCTCCCTTCTTTTGTATTGATTCTTGCGTTGACAAAAGTGTTGCTGGAGGAAACACTGAATATATGAGACCAACAGAGCATTGCCACATCAGTTACATTTCCGCGGTCCACCTTCTTTCCGAATACGATGCACGCCATGGATGCAGCGATCGCACTGGCAACGCTCGTCCGTACTAACTCCAAACTATCATGTATTGTAAGGCTTTTGCGTCCGCATTCTTTGAGACACCCCTCTCTTGCGACGGTAGGATCCTTTGACGGGCAACGACTACATACTGTGCTGCACTAAATGCAACAGGAAATGACTCACTTAGGAGAGATCAGTGCTCGCGGCAGCGTTATATCTTGTCATTGTGTGAAAACAGTGGATGCAGATAGGTTTAGTACACGAAGACGCAAATCATTTGACAGTTTATGCTTTCTTGCTTAGCTGTTTAAAGTTGTATAGTTTAGCCATGAGATCAAATTGGCATGATCTGATACAGGGAGTAAGTGCATGAGCACTTGGAAAGGGTGTCGATGGACTCCTGTTATTGCAACAGTGCCAATCTTCGCTGGCTTTGCAAAAGATTAGAAGCATAGTATTATTACCACAAAACGAACAAGTTAGCTCTGACATTCTGGCCACAACTATTTGCCTTGCCTGATTAGTACGGTACGGGAGTTCCTGTCAAGAGAGAGCTTGTTCCTGGTTAGGTAGATGACTTCTGCAATGATGACTACCTTTTCTCTCGTTTCTCATTACAAGCTCGTGTAGATACGACAGAACTTTTTAGATTGTTCGAGGGGTCTCTCCCCCCAAAATTCTAGTGTTTGCACAGGATCTATGTACAATTTGCCAGGGGCTGAGATGATTTGTACATAGTCAAATAGCATCCGAATTATATCTCATATCACGCGTATGGACCCCGCATGTAATAGAGTAACACCCGTTCAGTGCTATGTCCACTTGATGACTCAAGTAGACGACCACTGAGTTAGTACAAGTAGAGAGCTCACTATTAGAGTGAAGCTGTCGTTCGTTCCAGTCATCGACAGTTGTGTCGGTCCTGGTTCTGGTAAAGATGTTCAGTACCAGTCTACTCCAGCCTTCACTATCTTACATATGGTAGCATCTAAAGTCGATTCAAATATTCACTATCTTACACTGCATCTGCGGGCAGCGGTTTACGAAGGTTCACGAACAAATTTTCTACACCGTAAGTTGATTAGTGGCCTCTGATACCTTCTGATAGCTTGTCTCTATTGTTAGTTTCATATCGAAACCAGATTGTCATAGAGTATCAAACGAAACAGAGTGGTTCCATGATGGCACTTCTAAGAAATGTGTTTTCCGATGCTCCATCTTGAGATCAGGTATTGTTTGTCATATTATTTTCTTGCAATACTTTGCACCGCATAGTTCACTTTGGCAACATTCTCTCCTTCGATCTTGGTTGTTACCTTTTGGTCAAAATCCTTTGAAAGTTACCTAGGTATCGTTGAAGATGTGGAGGATACACCCATGTCGCATACATACCCATCCCAGGACTTTTGCCTGCTGTCGCACGGAGCCTCAATTTGAAACAAGTTTAAATTGTTAAAATACGCAAATGATCTTATTGTATTTTCAAGGACACGAAAAAGATGTATTTTTTTGAGACTTTTGCGCGGCGATCGTAGTGGAACCGCTTCTTCGTCGTCTCCGGTGCTCTTCTCGAATTTATTATTCTGAACTACTGAATTGCGCTGAACGTGTCTTGAGCAGTACGTACCTCATTGAGTTTTTTTACCTCTTTGTTTACAGAATTATTCAAATGAGTAGTGTTAGATTTCAGTAGAAGATATTTGTAGCTCCTTCGCCTTGTACCTACGTGAGGCCATGTCGTTTTAGCAAGGTTATGGACTAGTCAAACAACATAAAAGGGGACTTGGGTCCCAAGAGGGATAGAACCAGGGAGCTACAAGCTCACAGAACGCTACGCTATTCACTCCTTGCTACATGCCCAAACCCAAGGCAATCTGTAATTGATACCTGTAGACCTATTCTGTTTCTTGTCGTTGTTTGCATCTGTGCTAGAACTCGCATTTTTACAAAACCAAGAATCTTAATGTAAGAACAAGAAATACGCTCTGTTTTACAATAGCCCGCTTTTTGGCATTCATCTCAAACTGACCCTTTCCTCATACTAACCTGGTGTGGCTGCTAACCCTTCCGTTTTCCTCTAGCCCTTTACATATCTAGCCTCTCTCCCTCGCATTAATCATTAGATTCAGCGTTACTATGTGCTGCAAGAAGAAATACATGAAATTTTCAATCACTAAAAAGAACATATCGTTCACAAAGTCTACTCAAGTTTGGTGTTATTTTCGATCTAGAAGCGAAGGGTATATTTCTTTTTCAATATTTCTGAGGCCCGGCGTATCCATTCATACTTCTGATTTGCCCACTTCACTGCGTCCAGCGTTCATATTGTGCATTTGGTTGGTATCACTGTGACACCTGTGCTTGTGCTTATCCATGTTTGATGTTCAGTGTTGCCCGGGCAAAGAAGTCCCAAAGATGACCAACTACAAAACGACGCTAGCGTTGTGGCAGAGATTGCCGAGAGTGCGCAAGGCGAGAACGCAGCGCGGAGCTAATGTAGGGTATCGGTAGAAGCGCTGAAAGACGTAGGAGCGGGGCAAGAGAACGGGCATCTCACTTGCTGTTTCTTGCCTCGTGAGTTGCCTTCCGAAGAGTCCGAAAGCCTTTTATGAGCGCTCCTTGCCGAGCCAATTTTCTGTCGAACATTGCAAGCACAATAGTCACACACTATTTTGCGTACCGCGCGGGGTAAAGCCACCTACGCAGTTAACAGCAACGCATTTGCTACGTACGCAAGTGTCAGCTGCGCATTTGCGGGCACAGTGGTTGCCGCCTACGCATTTGCTACCCAACGTACAGTGTCATCTATCGTGTAGTCCAAGATGATCCCGTATTTGCTACAACAGCGCCCCGTAATTCTCTACGTGAGAACGGCGGAGAGTTACAGAGAGGCAGCAACTTGCATTTGCCGGCGAGTTCCGGTAGACTTAACTTCGCCAAGATATTCTTCGACAATTACAGGTACATCCTCTTGCAAACAAGAGAGAGTAACCCAGTCGGTTTCGTTCTCGGAAAATCCTTTCCATTTGAAGAGCAACTCTGCGGTTCTATTCCTTCGCCTTATATCCAGAAAATTCTCAACAAGTACCATCTCACCCTGCTGATATGCCAAGTAGTCTTGCAGTTCCTCGGGCACTTCGAAGTACGAGTTTCTGAAAAGCTTCAGTCTACTCCCGTACACTTCCATTCGCTTGTGGTCCAACAATTATTCAACCAAAAAGACGTATTCAGTTTTGCATTCAATGACACGATAGGGGTCAGTCCACTTTAGCGCAGGCTTTCGACTATTAGACCTCTGGAGGACTCCTCGTAGTACAAAATCGCCTTCAGTGAAATTGATCGCCCTCACATTGGTCTTGCGGTTGTGTGTATCGATATATTGTTGCCACTTCTTGGTTGTTCGCTCGGGAACGTCCTTGTGCATCTTATGCAGCGACTGCATCGTGCTCTCAATGTTCTGTAATTGTCGCTGTCGTACATCGCCTATCTTTATTACCACCGTCTTTCCACGTTCTTTGTGCGTTACTGCGGGTAGTGAAGTGTCCTGTTTGTGTCCTTTGAATACGGTGAGAGTGCATCGGTTGCCGAGGGGCACCAACTTAGTGTTATTCAGTGCCGATTGAACAACGGGTAGAATGGTTGGCCAGCAAGCGATAAGTAGTTGGTATTCTGACAGGAGAGCGCGCATTGTCCTTAGCAATTCTCGATTAACGACTTCTACCGTACCAATAGACCAAGGAAAATATGCGAGCGTGAAGTGATGAGCCGACTTCGTTACTTCCTTCAGCATCCTGACAACTTCATTCTTGAAATGGGTTCCACGGCACGAGATCCATCGCTTGAAAGTACCAAAGGATGCGAACCATTTGATGAGTTTGTCTGCTACCACATCAAAAGTGGTTTCCGCGGCAGACACGAGCCATACATATCCGCTGTGGTCGTCTTTGACGACTACTACGTACAGAAAGCCTTTTTCTACTGGGCACATGTAGCAAAAGTCAAAATGGATCAACTCATTTGGCTGCTCTGCGTGTAACGTGTGACCCAGTGGACGTGGAATAGTAATAGAAGGCTCGGTGCACATACAGTGGGTGCAAGTGTCGACGAAAGATTTCACATCATCCTCCATTCTCTTCCAGTAGAAGTATGCCCGAACTGTAGCCATGGTCACATTGGCACTCCTATGACCGCCATGACCGGTATGAGTGGCGATGATAATGCGGAGCTTCAGTATTGGTGCTTCATTCGGAATCCACAGCACGTCCTGTTGATTTTGGATTCCTTGGGATGTCGGCTTGAACTGATTCGGAGGTTTGTCGCTGGTTTGTTGCTGTGTTGCAATAATTTCAGATAGTTTGGGCCATTCCAACTTCGGGTCGAGGCCAGGATTCAGAGGAGCTTCCATGAGGGCCATTGCTTTCATAAGTTTGCTGGAATGAACATGCCGAGAAGGGTTGACAGCCCATCTCGTCAACATGTCCGCCCATACGTTTTGTTCCCCAGGAAGATGTTTGACGAAATAGCGAAAAGCACTGAGCTTGATAGCCCATCGCATGAGTTTGCTCGCAGTTTGCCTCGAAATGCCGGGATTACTACCATACGGGTCGTACAATTATACTAGGTTGGCGTGATCAGTGAATATGTTGGTCTCGTGTCCCATGGTCATGTAGTCCAAACGGCACATCGACTCGACGATTACGTACCCTTCTTTCTCAGCAATTGACCAGTTTCCAGCTGATCCCGAGAAAGATCCAGACAGAAAGCACAGAGGTTTCTGCCTCTGTTCCTCGAACGGATTGTTTCGGTCTCCGGTTGGGACTTGTGTCAGGATGGCTGCCCAGTGCGTCTCGGAAGCATCCGTCAACAGACACAAGTCGTGATCCGCGTGCGGATGAGCCAGCTGGACTGAGGCGGCCAGTTGATCCTTGATGTCAGCGAAAGCTGAACCATGGTCGGCGCCCCACTGGTCGGTGATGGAAAGCTTGCGGAGTGCCCTACGTGTTCGTTTTCCAACCTTCTTGTAGCAATCTTCCAGAAGCTGGTGTAGTGGTGCTATTCGTCGGGCGTAGTCCGGGGTAGAGCTGCGCATCCAGTTCATTCCGCACACGAATTGCTGCAGCTCGGTAGCCATCGTAGGTTGCTTCATAGCCACAAGAGCGTCATAGTGCCGTGGATGGTATTGAATGCCTTCCGATGATATGATCCGTCCGCAGAACTGAACCTCTCTTCGGAAGAGATGTGTCTTCTCGGCGTGGATCTTCAAACCAATTTCCTGACATACCTGCAAGAAATGCTCTATGTTGGACAGCAGTTCCGCTTCGGTTTTGGCATAGAAAACGAAATCGTCTAGCCACTGCAAAAATTTGTCCACTCGCCCTTCAAACCTGTGCGTGAGCACAGCTTGGAAATGGTTGCCGGAATCGCTTCCCCATTGTAGTAGGCATTTCGATGAATAGACACCTAGTGGTGTCTGTATTGAAATCATCTCTTGCGACTCTTTGGATAGGGGTAGCTGCCAGTAGCCGTGATCCAAATCCAGATTAGCGAAACAAGTACTGCCTGCCATGTCTTGAAATTTGGAATCGAGGTGGGGCATCGATGATTGTATCGGAACGGTAAGGGCATTGGGTCCACGTAGATCTGCTGTGAAACGAAGCCTAGCTGAGCCTGGTTTTGGCACCGCCAGGGCTGGTGAGGCCCATTTTGCAGCGGTATTCTTGTAAATGGCCCCCACTGCCTCCAACTCTCGGATGGTCCGTATGATGAAGTCCCTCTGGTGCGGTGCATAGCGGCGTTGGGGTGATCGGTGTGGTTTGGCGTTCTTCATGGGAGTGATAAAGATTGGAGGGACGTCGCCAGGCGGGTCCACGCCCAGCTTGATCCTGAAGACGTCACGATACTTCTGGAGCATGTCGTCGAGTCTCTTCTGTCCTGCATCAGATATACCGTTACTCTTTGCTTCGTCGAGAATTCTTCTGAAAGCTTCCTTGATAGCCTCTTCGCTGCCCTCTCCGATTCCCGCAGATAGACACTCAGGTAATTCTATGGGGTCGTCGTCGGTGTCTGTGTATGACAGGCCCTTATGCTTGGCAGCTGCCAGCTTTAAAGTGTCTGGGTCAAGTTCATCGAGGTGCTTGTCGTGAATCGCGTCCCTGACACGGACGAGATGATACTGCAAGTTGAATCCTATAGAGTGAAGGAATGGGCGACTGAGGAGTATCTCCTCCATGGGGTGATCCACTATAAAGAATTCCACTCCTCTGACGTGGACTGGGATGTTGGAACCCGGGAGGTAGATAGTTATTGCCATCTTAACTGATCGAGAGGCGAAAACTTCTGCGTCGTTGCTGGTGCTGAAAGCACCCGCCAGGGCAATGGGTCGGTCCAGCAGACGGATGGCGAGGTTCGGCATCTTTGAGAGTACCTGAGTGAAAAGGTTTGATCCGATTGCACTGAAATCTGCCCCAGAATCACCTAAGACGGTTTCCAAGACGGTGTCTTCCAACGCGATCTTGAACCTTCCCGTGTCTGCTATTGGTACCGTAGGAATTGCTGTCGACAATTACTTAATCGCTTTGGCCTTCTTCGCTGCCCTGGTGCTGTAGTACTTCTCAAGCAGTTCCGGTTTCCGTTCCTCTGGAGTTTTCTTGCAGTCCTTAAGGCGATGTTTCTCAGAATAGTCTGGATTCAGGCAGAATTCCGTCCACTCGACGTCCTTTCTCTTATTCGAACGCTTTCCGCCCTTTAGATTGGGACGAGAGAATGAAGTTTCCCTTCCGTTCGATGCGGCAGGTGTTGACGGTTTTCCTCCTTGCCGACGAGAGTGCTTCGACTTAGAAGGGTTGACCCGTCCCAGTGCAGTCTCCATGAGTGCGATTTCCAACGCCATGGACGCCACTTCTTCCTTGAACAGTTCGATGCTGCATAACTGCTCCTTATTCCAGCCTCTTCGCATCATTTTGATCCGTTCGACAAGAACATCCGGTTTGAAGTTGGGCACTAGACGGTTGATGAATTTTTTAGACATGTCTTTGTCCTTGAGGACTTCGGAGGCGTTGTTCTGATCAAGTGCAGTGATGAAGCTGATGATGAAGTTGGACACGCCTCCAGCTGGATCTTCCTTGTTTGGGACATACGAAACCAGCCGTAGTGCAGCATCGATCCGCTCAGTTAGATCCTTCGGAGTCGACGTTGAAGCATTTTCAAACCAAAGCTTCACTTTCTCCGCTGTAGCATCCTCGACAGAAGAAGCCCCTTCTATCTCTCCGATCATGCAGAGCGCATGTAGCGTAGCAGAGTCCATTCAGTCCTTGATAGAGGCCGTAGAAAGACATTGGTCAGCTGGCCTGTCTTTGTTCACGTCTTCAACTTTCGCGGGGTAGGCTGCGTAGTCCGTTTCAAACCTGATGAGCGTGGGCTGGTCGATGGTTTTCAGCGACGGTGTCTGAATAACCGAAATGAATACGTAGTTTGAGGTAGCCATGGCTTTGTTGAACCTTTCTTGATCGACTACACTGGTACTCTTTAGAGCAAAGCGCTTTGATGTTCAGTGTTGCCCGAGCGAGGAAGTCCCACAGATGACCAACTACAAAACGACGCTAGCGTTGTGGCCGAGATTGCCGAGAGTGCACAAGGCGAGAACGCAGCACGGAGCTAATGTAGGGAATCGGTAGAAGCGCTGAAAGACGTAGGAGCGGGGCAAGAGAACGGGCATCTCACTTGCTGTTTCTTGCCTTGTGAATTGCCTTCCGAAGAGTCCGAAGGACTTTTATGAGTGCCCCTTGCCGAGCCGATTGTCTGTCGAACTTTGCAAGCACGAGAGTCACACACTATCTTGCTTACCGCGCGGGGTAAAGCCACCTACGCAGTTCACAGCAACCCATTTGCTACGTACGCAAGTGTCAGCTGCGCATTTGCGGGCACAGCGGTTGCCGCCTACGCATTTGCTACCCAGCGTACAGTGTCATCTATCGTATAGTCCAAGGAGATGCCGTATTTTCTACAACAATCCTGTATTTTCTGTTCAATCCTTGAACAAACATCACAATTCTATACCTCTGGTTCTCAGTTTGTCATAATTGACCTTTTGCAAGAAGATGAGGGACGGTTTGGTACAAAATGCTTATCATTATGGACAAGAGGAAGCGGATTTCGGCCGTGGGCAGCGGTGCGCCCCACAGTGGAGGAGCGGTAAAAAAAGGTTAAAAAAAGGGTGGAGAAGGTAAAAAAAGAAAAGCAAGTCGATTAATTCAATGAATAAAGAACGCAAGAAATATGATTACGGTTGTACAGAGATGAAAAACTGAATGTCTACAGGCAGCAATTGGTTCGCAATGACCCAGGCCGAAGATCAATTTATTTTGCACTCTTAGGTGTAACCTTTGATTCATGCAAGAGCAATTCATGCTCGTTCCTTCGAAGAAGCGACAATGCGACAAAAATATGATGCACGAAATAAAAGGTGGCATTTCACATCCACAACAAAGCCATCTAAGGTCTTTTCCTTAATTTTTTATACGGTTGCTGCAAACATGAGGCGAAAGAAAATCTGCCTTCGTATCATGCGATTGTTTGCAAAAAAAAACTCGAATTCGATACGATGCAAGAGCTGTAGTTCCTGCACATGTACGTTTTCGTCGAATCGAGTGACCTTTATCCTAATCTGATCAAAATGGACGATCACGGACCGCTACACCTTGACCACAGTATAATGCAGCTCGTTCGGAAGGATCATAACTGCAACATCAATCTTTACGTTCAAATGCTCAGGCGGTATTCCATTAGGCGCATATTGATATGCAAATTCGGGATGAATGGTACGGACGATTTTGAAATCTGGTTTGTGTCCACGTTCATGTTGTACAGTTGTCACTGAAGGAAGATTGAAGCGCTTAACAGTAAACAGATCAAGTGCTGCCGTATTATGTTCATTGACCGACTGATTTTTGAACGCAATGAGGATTTTGCTGAGATTTACATCTTCCTTGCGTCGTCTTGTGAGCCACTTCCACAGGAATTGGTAAGCAGATTGCATGCCACCGGTAGATCTGAATGGTAGTGGAGCGTTGCTGGATACTGTGCTGTGTGCAATGGAATGTAAGAGTGACTCGAAAGCCGGATCATCGGCTTGGCGTACTTATTTGGTGAGATACAGCACTTGAATTGAGCCCAATGTCTACAGATCATACTTCCATGGCACCTGGTTGAGAATTTTTGTGTACACTCGACTCACATTTCTACTCGGCTCAGTCTCCATGTACGCTTGCGGCACATTGGCAAGCAACTGTGAGTAGTCACCGGGTAGGACGATCGTTAACCCCCGATCGGAGGCGAGTTCTCCATTCCACTGCAGCGAAGATTTTTGAGCAACGCATCCATGAGTTTAAGAAGCTTTCGTGAGACCATGAACGCCTCATCCAGGACAAGCAGTTGTATTTCGCTTAGCAGTTCCGCAAGTTGAGATCAGGGATGGTACTTGCCCAAAGTGGCTGTAGTGCTGCTTGTACTGTTAATATCAACTAAATCAAGTCCGAGAGGCTAAGTAACGTGCAGCCACCTTCGTACAACGAAGCTGCAATGCCTGTTGTAGCAGTCATTTCAGCGAGCATTCCTTCCGACTAAGCCATATCGCGAAGGAGGTTGACCACGTATGTATTTCCGATTCATGCTCATCCTTGCACACAGAATACCTTTTCAGGAGTGCTTTTTCACTCCTGCAGTGCCTGCAATTCATGCAATACGGCAATGACGGTGTCGATGACTTGATTTTGACAAGGTTTTAAGGTGGCGTACCTTGACTGCAATGATGCCGCACTTCGCAGCGCGCGCGCGTCTCGAGTGGTTGAAGCTCGATTTTTCTCAGTCAGTGCTGCAACTTGGTGCTGTTTGAGTTGTGAGAAAAAGCTGTGATCTCGTAGCAGTCGTTCACCGTGCCGGTCTGAGATCTCCACCACACATCGATACAGTTCTTGCTTTCGTTGCTGCTCATCTCCTGTATGTATGTCGCTACATAGCGCTTCCCCGTTGTCAACCGCCATTTTCTCTGTGTCTTCGCCTTGTCGATATAGTGTGATAACCAGACGTCGTAGCTCTGAGGGCGTGCTGTAAATCTGCCCTGCTTCTTGAAATGCAATATCAATCTCAGATCTGTCCGCGAGCAGTCCGCTTGCAATCGTCGTTTCACGATATGTTCCATAATGCTGTCCGTTGAAAGTCCTTGCATCTTCGTAAAAGCTCGAACCGTGATTCATGAGCAGCAAGGGAAAAGCAAATGGCTCGACGTAGGACGCTGACCCACTTCTGCTCCTTGCGACGCACCGCTCGTCTTCCGTGCACCCTACCACGTACATGGGCTGATTTCAGTCGTCTGTGGGAACCTGAGAGATGTCTTCGTCGAATTGGTTAGGCAAAAGAGCAGGAGTCGTGCGTCACAACCGCAATTTTCAAAGTACGAAAGGTAGTCGGGTTTGGCATATGCTTTGAGCCTTGCGAAGTACCGCTCCAACGTAGACGGCTGCGATGTAGAATGGAGCTGTTTTGGACCTCTGACGAAAAGCGTTCGCTTTCCTTCCAATTGATTGGCCATTCGCTCTGCTTTAAGTACGATGTGACCATGTCAAAACTCGAAAATTCTCCAAGCTGCGTTGACGGCGCCCACCACACGCGTTTGCATTTATGCACGATTGTCGTTCTGCACTTGCCGCCCTTGTTGCTGCTAGTTCTGTGTGCCTGTCTCATTAGCACTACTGAAATTGAGCACCACCTTCTGAGCTTTGGGGTGCTTAAACGCGTACATCATAAGATGAGCCACTGCACCCCCTCCTTGCCTGCGTTCTACGTCAATATGGGAGCGGTACTTCTTGGTCAGTACCGCTCGCGCACCACGTCGGGCTTAGGCTGGATTACATCGTAAAACTTGGGAACGATGTCTCGTACGTTGATATATTGAATGAATGCACGCAAATTGGCACGCAAATAGTGAGATGGATGCAAGGAAGGTGGACTGATATCCCACATAAAGCTGTAGCGCGTGTTTTTCTGGTTCTTCGTGAGGTGAGCGAGGGCTGCATTTCCCTCAAGTCTGGAAAAGGAGAGACCACCACCCGTCACATACGACATGTGCGAACGCATGTATCGTCGCGAAGAGTGTATTCAAGGTGAAGAAATGGGATTGAAACGCTCTCATGCTATAAAAACTGCGAACCAACTCTTTTCTAAGCCTTCTGCAGAACTTAACGCTCCACCTCGACATTCTTTTCATTCCAAGGCACACTCCAGTTGTCTCTTTTCACGGCAAAACACAACTGCAGCTCTTGCAGCTATGAGGTCTCAATTTCCAGTCTGGGCACAGACAGGAGGAGCACGTGTGTGAGTGCTTGCTGCATCTTCTGCATCGCCTTTGACCGACAGTGCAAAGCGTCTCAAACTCTGAAATGCTTGGACGGATGGGCAGATCATTCCTCGCCTGAGCTGCCACGGGATCCAACGCATAGTACACGCGATACAGTCCTCGATCAGGACGCCCAGCAGAGTGCATGACGGTCGTATCAAACTGCTGTTGTGGATGTTGTGACTGCTTTTGAGGTGGCTGTAAAGGAGCAGTGATCTCATCCTCTTCCACTTTAATGGGAGCGGGCATCTGTTCTTATTCTGCAGCTTGGGATAGAGCAGGATGCTGCGACGGTGGTGCCTGTGAGGGAGCAGGAGTGATCTCATCCTCTTCCACTTCCATCGCAACGGGAGTCTGTTCTGTAGGCATCAGTGGGAGAGTTCGAGTCATCGGAGGCAAAGCAATGTGAGACGGAAGACCTCTGACGAACTTGATAAATTGAGGTATCGGAGAGGACAATGGTAGCGCTGTGGCATTGGCACCACCCGCCCCAGCGACGTTTACAAGGTCCGTCGCTGCGACTGACGTAGGTTCAGGAGTAGTTTCCTCTTCTTTCACGGTTGGAACAATGGGTCCTTTCACGTGCGCGCCGTTCTCATTAACCTCCACTTCATCTGGAGCGATAGGAACTGGTAATCGTCAAGACCGTCCAGCCACTGGCAGTGTTCCACCGCTGTAAACCCGATGATCTCCAGCGTTTTGCCTTTTGCCGTCTGCGTTCACCCTAGACCCTCCAGAAATGGCTCTGGTACCTCCAGAATTTGCCCTGGCTCCCCCATAACTCGCTCTGACACCTCCAGAATTCGTTCTGGCTCCTCTAGAACTCGCTCGGGCACCTCCAGAGTATGATTCGACCGAACCAGAGAGTTCGGCCGTCGACCTCCTCTCGTCATTTTAATATAAGAAAATAAAAAACAGCAATTCTTTCTTTCTAAACCCCTAAAAATATGCCAGAATTTCTGAATAGTTTCCAATATAACACAAATTTTAAAGTGAAAAACTGTGGGCAGTTGGTTGCTTTGCACCCCCAGGGCCTAGTTGAATGAGCAATATAAAAAATTGCTGCAAGGCTTGTATTTACCCTGTAGTACAATAGCCCTACAGGGTAAGGCTTATAATTTACCCTATAGTACAATAGCCCTAAGGTCAGACGGCTGGCAAGCTGGAGTGCCAAAGAGGTGGACAAAGGACCAGAGCACCACTGGCTCGTGTCAATATTAGCCGCGTGGTTCGGAGATAATTGTGATCTGAGGTGTGACATCCAGTGGACCTGGCACTGCAGCACAGTGCACGGTAGAATAGTGTAGTAATTTTGGTTAGTTTTTTTAATAGTAGTTACCGGTGGTCTGGAGCGCCTCGCCGACTATATTAGTTGGCTCGAGTGCAGCCGGCCACTGAGGAGTAAAGGCAAACACCACCTCCGTCCTGTAGTCACCCCCAAGCTTCCAGCAGACACAGGCTTCCGAGCCATCGTTACGAGTGCGACCGACCTGTAGGGACATCAAATAACGCCCGCCCACTGCGCCTGCACGCCAAAAGGTGCCCACGACCCAACTAGACTCCAGTGGACTGACACCCTAGTGGCCGGTACTATGCCACCGCTACCCCTAGTAGATACTACGTTCCCACTTGGACTTTAGAATAGTATTCTACTACATACTCGATGCAGTCGTGCACAACACAAGGACTCTCGACACACTCCTGTTGGATTATGACGGGCGGAGTGTGCGCAGTCGGTTTTCAAGCCGTTTGATGTTTAAACCGCGCCTGTTTGAAAGGAATGGTCTGCCTTTAGGCACAGAACGAAGTGTGCTTACTCGCCCCAAGAGTTACGACACGGCAGCTGCCCCAGATCCTGCACAGCAAGCTGGTATGAGGTTCTGGAAACCCTCAGACTTACTGGATCGCCTTCAGACGATCATTATACTACAGAGGAGCACCTGACCTTTTCCAGATCCGTGGTACTCAGTGAATTACTGCTGTGGCGATCTGCACACGAGCTCGGCCTTTCTTAGGTCCCAGGCCAGCAACAGTGCCCAGAATAGGAAAAGGTTACGATACTGCGCTATTGGCAAAGCCTGAAATGGGAGGTGAAAGTAGTGGTTAGGGTCAGCATGCAAGATGCTCTTGGCACTGCAACAGGGGGGTATATACGTCTGTTTCAGGAATTGTTGCTATGTAATTTCAGCATACACTGCACTGGAGCAGTGCAACCTGCCACCTTTCGCAATGCAAAGCATTGATTTGCTGCTGAGAGGCTGGCACTACAATTTGATTGCATTGCGAGCCATTAAGCAGGCATTGCCTAGTCAACATGCAGCAGCAGCAGCTAATATACTGAAAGCTTTTCTGCTGCTTCTGCTGCTGAATGTTGTGACTGGAAGGGAGGCCTTGCGCCAAATGAGCATTTCTCATGCGCTTGCGGGCGCGTGCAACGCGATTTTGTCGCACAACGCCTCCACTTAGTCAACAACACCCTCTCATATGCATGTAAATGCTTAAGAATGGATAGATAAGTGGGAAAGACCTTCAGCCTTGGGCGGCGCTGCGCGCCGCGGAATTGGGGTGAGTTTGGGGGATCTGCAGTCCGCTTTTACTTGCTAACGCTTCCAAGTGGTGTGCAGATTAGTGACGACCGCGGCACTGAGAGTGACTTTGAGATAAGAGAATCTATAAACGGTACTAGATTGAGATATGTGGTGCAATGTGCAACTGCACTTAACTTCGGATGATCGCTTGAGCCATGTAGCAAAACCTGTCTGCTTCTTAGTGGCAGGCACTGCAGTTTTTCTCGTATTTACAGCCAATCTGAATCAGACAGACAATCAACATGCTCCAGACCCCAGTGCACTGTAAGTTCAGCTGCTGCTGCACGAGCTTCTGATTTCTTTAAGTGGTAGGGAGGCGTTGTGCCAAACAGTAGCTTTGCATGCAAGGCTGTTCATGCGCACACTGCCTCCATTCAATCAAGAGCACCCGCCTCATACATAAAAAAATTCTCAAAAGTGAAGACACAGAAATATGCCTTCGAATCCATTTTTGGCTGTACGCAGCAAAGTGGGTTCTGCATGCTGCGCCAGAGCCAAACTTTGGTTGATGGATTCAAAGTGGTAGTAGAAACCCAAACCCAACTGTGAATTTGGTTTATTCATTTACTGACACGCGTGGGTCTAAGTGCACTTTATAGCAATTGGCTGGCTCTGCAGTGATTTACTGTAGTGCCAGTCAGTGCGCAGCAGCCGCAGTCAACATGCAGCAGCAGCCCAGCAGCCAATAAGCTTTGAGATTTACTGCTGTTGCTGCTGAACTTTTTAATTGGTGGGGAGGCGTTGCGCCAAAGTGGAAATTGCAAGCACTGAAAGGGACGTGCAAGGAGATATTTTGGCGCAACGCCTCCAATCAAACAAGAACACCCCTCTCATTCTTCAGCGAACCATTATGGTGCGAGGGGTCTCGAGATATCAACTCCCCTTGCTTCCATGCTCTTAAAGATTCATTTT
This sequence comes from Gracilariopsis chorda, assembly GCA_003194525.1. NCBI lineage: Eukaryota > Rhodophyta > Florideophyceae > Gracilariales > Gracilariaceae > Gracilariopsis > Gracilariopsis chorda. The sequence goes on from NBIV01000213.1 coordinate 47,003, forward strand.
GGTTTGTTTCCATGATTCTCGCGTTGGATTTTATTTTTTGTCGGTATGTGCCTGACAGGTTTGGGTTCGGCAGTGTTTATGGACCAATATCACGTCCAGTGCTGGATTCAATATAAAGAAGATATCAAAATACCTCCGCGCCATACTCGTTTGCTGAAGGATGAAGGGGGTGTTGTTGGTTGACGGGAGGCGTTGCGCCAAAAACCCCCACCTGCATACCCCCTTCAGTGAATGCAATTTCCACTTTGGAGCAACGCCTTCCCGCCCATTAAATTTCAGCAGCAGCAAAGCTCAAAGTTTATTGGATGCTGGGCTGCTGCTGCATGTGGACTGCCATTGTTGGTAACTGGCTGGCACCACAGTAACTCACTGCACTGCCAGCAAATTGCAATAAAATACACTGAGACCAACACGTGTCAGAAAATTAATTAAGGCAAGTTAGATTTGTGTTTCTAGTACCTCTTTGAATCTATCAACCAAAGTTTGGGTCTGGCGCAGCATGCAGAACCCATTTTGCTGCGTAGAGCGAAAAATGGATTCGACGGCATATTTTTGTCTTTCCACTCATAAGTATTTTTTGCTGCTTGGCTGCTACTGTATGTTGACTGCTGCTGCTGCTCACTGGCCGGCACTACAATAGATGACAAAAATGCTAACCATCCAGCAGTAACTGGCTTGCCCGACACGTGGCTGGCATTTTGCAAGTCGCAAGTGCAGCACAATGCAAAGAGCATATATACTGCACTGACGCAGTGCACAAATCATCTCCCTTGCTTACCCTAACCATTATTTTGCATCCCATTCAGACTTGGCCATTAGCAAAGTGTTGTAACATTATGCTACCTGGGCAATGTTGCTGGCCTGGGACCTAGGCAAGGCCGAGCTCGTGTGCATGTCACCCCAAGAGTACCCCACTGAGTGCCACGGATCTATGAAAGGTTAGGTACTCTCCTGTGGTATGCTGGTCACTTGACGTCGATCCAGGAAGTATGAGGGTTTCTTGCACTTAATATTAGTTTGTTGTGGATGTACAATCCAAGTTTTTCTGCGCCGCTCAGTTGTATCTGGCATTTTTGCGCGTTCGAAAGAACGACCATGTGACGCTGCTGCATGAACCGCAGTTAAGACCCCGGAATGTGTAAAACATTCATCCTACCGTTGTAACCATCGCAACCTGAGTTCTTTCTGAAGCCATCCACTACTGCATTCCTCCACAACCGTAATCATATTTCTTGCGTTCTTAATTCATAAAAATATACTACTTGCTTGTATGTTTTTGCTTTCTTCGCCCTTACTTTCTTTTCATCGTAGCGTGCAGTGCCACCCGCGGCCGGAGGCCGCTTCGTCTTGTATGGGACTCTAATTGTTCCTCCCAACATCGCTTAATTCATGGACAAGCTTCGATCTCCCTTGAACTGCTTTCTGGACGAGAGTTGTTTTTCTATCCGTAGCATACCAGGTGTTTGAAAATGAAAATGCGATAGCAGATGTTCTTAGCTGCGTATAATAGGCGCGGTAATTTTAAGGCAGGCTACGAGCGTTACAGAATCATTCAGAACACCAGATGACATGAAAATCTGTAATAGCATAACTGTTATAGCGTTGAAAGAATTTTACTATGCATACCTAGTTGTGATATGTATATGCTCGTTTCGAACCCACTTAGGATGTTCACTAGCACATGATACTTAGTTCTTAGCGGCTTTGTACCGCAGCCATCCACGAACTATTTGACGTCGCAGTACTAGCACACCACTGCATTGTCTTAAGCTTTTCGAACAGGAATAAGAACAATTACAATCTTTATCAAGCAAAGAAAATTTCCTGAACAATAATTCATTTGGAAGGTTAGGGAAAGAAAAGTACAGTTTTATTTCTTTGTCCTCTCATCACTGTAAAACCGTACCAGAAGCGCCATGTTTACTGCAGAAAGTCCCCAAGGATAGCTTTCATATCGTTTTTCAAGGATAAATACTATCTAGAACCCGTTACAATCTCCTACAATAAACAAAAAAACCACGAACATATACTAAACCGGAAAGCGAGGGAGCAGGGGGCCGGAAAGAGAAGCTGAGAAATACGTTGTTGTTGACGTTTGTTACCAAAAGGTACATTTCGGAACAGAGAGGAAAAGACAAAGGTTTCCAGTCAGCACTAGCCCATGCCTCACTCTGCTGGCGCTGGCCAAGTGTAGAAGGTAAATTACTCAAAGCTGCCACACACTTAACCATAAACACGAAGGTCCATCTGTGTGGTTAGGCTGCGTCGGAATATGAACAAAGAGAGGGTCTGAATCGTGAGCAGAGCAAAGAACTGCATATCATTGGCAAGGCAGACTCATCAAAGCTGAAAAGAAGTAAACCTTTTGGAATGCTTCAATAACGGCCATTGAATTGGAGAGGAAAGGTAGCCTGCGTCTAGTAGAGTTAAAAGGTGCTGCCCATTCAAGAGAAAACACAGCCGTATGCATCAGTGCGTTACATCATTCATTTACTTGCAATTTTCTAACAAAAGCTGTTTGTCTTTTCTTTCGTAGAATAATATGTAAAAGATCTTCCTTTTCATGACTAATTTTTTACCTCTTTCTAGATGATATGAAAGCTTTCACCCAAGCACAGAAAAGTGAGATGTCTTGATAGGCACTGCACCTGCTTGATAAGAATCGACGAAGGAAATAATTCGATTCCAATAACCTCGGTTTTAGGGTATACCAGAAAAGGGAAGACGTCTGGCTGAAAGCGTCAAATCTCAAACAATGGCCAGCTGAGTTGCGCCATTAACCTTTGCGGGCTCTTCAAGATATTAAAAGGTGCGATAAAGTACTGACATCAAAGGCCGGCATCCTAATGCGATTCATAAGAGCTTTCCAACTTTTGAACAAACTTTTGACTTACTGGAAGAGAGTTTGAATACTTTTGAAAACGTTTGTAAAGGAGGCATTGAGTTTTTCCGGTTTGGGACGAAGTAATTGTTGACGAAGGTACTAATTCCATTCGAGGAAAAGTAGTTGGTTCTTTTCCAATTTTCTAAGAGTACATGACTTTGAGTGCTTCAAGGGTAGGTGATTCTTGACAAGTGTCGATTCCGCAGTATTTTGAAGCCGTGTTGATGGGTTTGCAGGCCTTCGGAGGGGTAACTTGTTGAGTTCATCAATGATATTTGAAGTGCAACGCCCTCAGGGAGGGATTCTTGGTACTTGAACGCTTTCCCGATATTATCGGTTGTGTAGTGTGTATATGAACTACGCCCCACAATGGTGGGTATGGACACGTGGGACACAGTTTTGGGTCAATTGGCGGTTGGCTACAGTAGTGGATGTTGCCACGAAGTTTGGAGTATTTTAGTTAATATTATTTATTATTTTCACACCCATTTCTGGGAAGCTAGTACTTAGTGCGACGGCGCCCTGCCGTCGCACCAGTAAACCTTCCCCAACAAGGGACCCCAACCTGGGTAATTGGCTAGTTGTTGCCGCTTGCGCGCGTACTCTACTCCTCCTTGGAGGGAAACGCCGTAAACCACGGGACATCTAACCCCCTTGCACATCTAAAGAAGCCCATCCTTGGGAGTATAATCGTTCCAATCATATTGGTGTTTCGCCCTGTTTAGGGAGTCCTGTCCACCGGCATTGCCGTATCTTTTCGTCGCTCTCGCGACTCACATCGTCCTCTCTTCCCCCTCTTGGCCCTTCCTTTTCCCCCTTTTTAGGGTAGCACCTCCCGCTATCCGCGGCCCTCGTGTGCGCATCCACCCACACGCCCCCACTTACGTGGAAACATACCTCTACTGAGGATCACACCCCGCTCACGCGGATACCGATTCTTCGCCTTCACCTCCCTGCCCGAGTTGCGACAGGTGTCCCTGGTCTTACAAACCGGCTTCGCCATGACACCTCTGGGAGGGCTCTACCCAACTGGGTTCACCTCGTGAGAGGAAGATCCCGAACGTCTTTCGGTGTTTTTCCCCTTTGCGGCATTGAACCACAAAGTGGTCTCCCGACCTAGAATCGGTTTTTGTTTTCCCTCTTATGAGGTTTGTTTTTATTTACCGGAAGTTCCGTGATCGTTTCCCGTCGTAACGGTATTTTCTCATGTAGAGAAATCCCTCCGATGCGGAGCCAGTAGTTACGCGTAGTCGCTCCCGCGACAACGCGGGCACTTCCGAAGTTCGGTTCGTACCCCGTATCCCTATACGGACAAGTTCCAGCCGTACTGGCGCCGCCTCATCGCGGAATGATACCCCCGACCGGGAACCCCGGAACCTCCTTTTGCCCTCGTTATCACCCCCGCAGGGGAATGCAGCATCGACTCCGGCTGTTGCCGCAGTGCCCCAGGCACCCCGGCCTGCTCCAGCTGTCGCGGCTTCAAACCCCCGTGGAACGGGCGATAACAACCCCCAGGGGACTTCCCTGGAATCCCAGGTCCGCGCTCTGTGGACCGCCCATGACACCCTTGTAGGGGAACTAAAATCCCTCCAAGAGGTGGTCTTGGCAACCCCCGTAAAGGAGGTCGCCGAGGAACTCCGTATTTTACGGTCTGACGTCAACTCCGTGTTGGAAAGTTTGGGACAACCCGCCACCTTCATCGAAGGAGTTGAAGCCCGATTTGATCAGATTGGTGCCCGCCTGGAGACGCTGGAGCAGTTCGTCCTCATGGACAAACCATCCCCGGATGATCCGGTAAAGGAGGCATCGCACAACGACCAGCTTGCTGGGAAGAAGAAACGCCGTCATCGACGGAAACACCACCGAAAATATTCGGACTCCGATTCTTCGACATCATCGGACTCATCCCGAAACCATTCGGTTAGTTCGAGCTCCTCGGACTCCGACTCGGAGGACGAGAAGCAAGGCTACTCCTCCCGCTCGAAGCGGTCATTGGCCACTGAAGGTGTGGTCCGAACCCGCCAGAAGGGGAGAAGACACCCCGGTCTCCGGGAATTTAAACCGACAAACCCGGATTACCGGAAGCTTTTATCATACCCGTACTACCGGCTCGAAGACTCGTCACTTGGAAGTACGCCCCGTGGTACGGGAAAGGTGCGAGAATGCATTAAGCGAATGCAGCTCTCGCTCCGCAACCAGTATTTTACTGGAGAGGACTCAGTCCTAGTACTGGATTTCCTATCCCGCTTTGTAGCGGAGGCCGATATCCTCGGTATGAATGAGGGACAAGCCTATTTGGCTTTACCGTATTTCTTACGGGGAGTGGCGGAGGACCAATACACCTCTGTCAGAGGATCTTCTCGTGCCTCCGAGGGAGGAGTTACTTGCTGGCTGGAGGCTGTGCAGTATCTTCTGCGCTCCTACGCCACAAACACCGCTATTCAGCAGGCTATCCTCGCTTTGCGAGATACACGCCAGCGTGCTGGAGAGACCGAGACTGATTACTCGGTGCGCCTTAACAAGGCTTTCCACAGATGTGGTAACGTATACCCCGCTGGCGAGCGCAGTACCATGCAGTACCATGTTCATCGATGGTCTTGACCAGGCAATCCGGAGTTTAGTTACCCGTTATCGGGAGGACAAGCGGAGGATCACCTATCTCGAGCTGGTACAACACGCTCGAGCGGAAGGGGATGCATTTCGTGCAAGAACTCCGAACAATCGGTCTAAATCCGCCACGGCGTTGTTGCTAGAAAGTGAAGCATCCTCACTCCCGCTCACTGCGGATGGGAACCCTGGACAGGGGTTTGATACCGTGTATTTGGTGCAGGAGGATGGTGTGTCGATACCCACCTGTGATTTGCCGTCAACGACGGAGATGACCCGTGATACGGGAACAGAAGATCCCGTTCTATACGGTGGTAACGGTCGGGTTCAACCCCAACGACTCCCGTTTTCAAACGGTCAATCCCGTTATCAACGGCCTGGATGGACTGACACCCGCCCTGCGATTCGCTTCTCCCATACTCGGAATAATAATCCGCGTGTCGCGGTATTGGCTCTCATTTGCCACCTTTGTTATGCCCATGGCCATACCTCACCTCAGTGTATTTGTTCACTGAAGAATATGGCCAAGTTAGTGGCAAATTATGAGGCCCTCACTCCCGAGGAGAAACGTTCCGTCCCGACGGCTTCCTACCTCCGTGCTAAAACGGACTTTTCCCACGCCCTACCACAGACCCCGCGTGCGCGGCAAGCTTCATACACCCCGATTCGGGATATCACGCAACCATCCGTTGCAACCCCCGCTTATGCGGATAGAAACCCCCGTCAACGGGATGAAGCACTCGTTGTCGAGGAAACCAACCCACCGCCGAAGGCGGAAAACTAACTGAGGGAGTCTCCCCTTTGGGAGAGACGTCCTCAAGAACGAGGCTGTTGGCGCCCGAGGCGTCCTTGCCTCGCTCCCCGGTGAAAGTCCTCTCGAAGAAAGACACCGCTGACGCGGACTCTGCGCACCTCGGTGTGTTGCATCGCCCGTGGATACGGAGTAAAAATCCCCGGATTCCCGGTAGAGTCTTGGTCTTGGCCAAGCGCAATTATAAGGTCTATGCCGACCTTGGCCTTGATCCCCAGTTTATGGTGAGGTTTCTCACCGTCCTGGATACAGGTGCAGGCCCCAACTTTGTTGTGGAATCATTGTTACACACACTTATGCGGTCTCGTATCCGCTCTGACGCGGTCCCCGACATTTCGGATGCGAACAACAATCCGTTACAAACGGTGGGCACAGTGGACCTCGTCGTGAGACTTGGTACCTCTGTGGTGAAGTTGGACTTCATCGTTTGCCGTTCATTGGCAGCACCAGTCATACTGGGATGTGATTACTGCGACAGATTTGTCGACGCAATCAGGCCCCGCCTCAGGCGTGTAGAACTTGACGACGGATCGTCGGTTCCGATTGTTCGCCGCCCGCTAAAGCGGTCATCTCGGAAACAAGTTCCGCTCTCTGCTGCGCAGGAACCACCGCCCGCGTCCCGGCAGTCCACCAAGCTCCGCGTCGCTGCCTCGGTTTCTATACCGGCTGAGTCCCAAGTCTGGGTGCAGGTAAATTCCCGTCAACACGGTCTTCGGGTTATACAACCCCTCGCCTCGTTGTACGAGAAATCACAGCTGGCGCTGGCTAATGGAATTGTCTCCATTTCCCCGGGTGTTCCTTTCCGGATATTGGTTGCCAACCTTGGCAAACACCCCCAGTATCTGGGAAAACACCAAGTAATTGGGAGTGTAACCCCCCATCCTATGGGAATGCTGCCAACAAAGATGACAGCCGCCGATGTACTCGGAGTTACTACCTCTTCTGAGGAGTTCTCCCCGCTGTTTGAAGACGTCAAGTCTAAGGAGGGGAAGGAAACCGTTACTTCAGCGTCGAACATACCGAGTAACTCGGAATTGCGAACCACACCTGTTCCACAGGACAATGCTCCATCGAGCAACGACCGGATTGATCCGGAAAAAGCACTTGAAGCGCTGGACGTCAGCCACGTGCCAGAGTCGCACCGCGACAAACTCCGTACCATGTTACGGGAATTCACCACAATGTGGGATGGCTCGCTTGGCGAGATTAACGCAACGGAACACCGGATCGATTTAATCCCCGGTGCGCGACCGGTTGCACAACCCCCTTACAGGGCAGGTCCGAAAGCTCGGGAAGAGGCGCAGTCCCAAGTGGACAAGATTCTCCGCGCAGGTGTGATTGAGCCCGCTCAATCACCCCGGGCATTATCAGTTGTACTGGCTTTAAAGGCCGACGGAACCTGGAGGTTCTGTGTCGACTACCGCCGGCTCAATGCCATGACCGTTAGGGACACGTACCCTATCCCTCGTATGGAAGAGTGTATTGACTCCCTCGGAGACGCCACCGTGTTCACGGCCCTTGATGCCAATTGGGGATATTGGCAAGTACCTGTCAGACAGGAGGATCGCGACAAAACCGCATTTACCTGCCACACAGGAACGTACCGCTTCAAGCGGATGCCATTTGGGTTAACCAATGCCCCCGCCACCTTTCAGCGTGCAGCAGATATTCTACTCAACCGCTTTAAGTGGCGGAGCTGTCTGGTCTACCTTGATGTTATTACCATCTTCTCCAACTCGTTGGACGACCATCTCACTCACGTCCGAGACGTGCTGACCGTACTTCGCGATGTGAGAATTACCCTCAACTTGAAGAAATGCGAGTTTTTCACAGATACTGTGAAGTATCTGGGTCACATTATCCGTTCTGGACGGTTAGCGATCGAGAAAGCTCGAGTCAAATCCCTCGTCGAGGCGAAAGAACCCCGTACTCAAACGGAACTGCGCTCCTTTTTGGGGCTGGTCAACGTCTACCGACGGTTTATCCCAAACTTTTCGGATATTGCGGCGCCCCTAAACGCGTTGTTGCGAAAGGGGAACCCCTCAAAACTGGGAACATTTACGCCCGAGCAATCGGAAGCTTTTAACTCCTTGAAGGAGGCTGTCACATCAGCACCAATCCTACATCTCCCAAAACTTGGGTTGCCATACTCCGTAGATATGGACTCGAGCGACTACCAAGTCGGGTGTGCTCTTTTTCAAACCACCCCCGAGGGGGAACGACATCCAATTGGTTATTGGTCGCGCTCGCTCAATGTTCATGAGCGGAACTACTCCGTATCGGAGAAAGAGTGCCTCACCGTCGTATGGGCGATGACCACTCTGCGCCCCTACCTTATGGGAGTTCACTTCACCGTTTACACGGATCATTCCTCATTGAGGTGGTTATTGAATATCTCCGACCCGTCGGGACGCCTCATGCGCTGGAGACTCCGCCTCGCGGAATATGACTTTCAAGTCATTTATAAAAAGGGTGCGCAGAACACCCAGGCCGACACTTTGTCGCGGTTACCCACAAGTGGGGAAGCACTCCCAACGGAGGATGATGAAGTCCCATGTTTCATGGCCATAGACACGGATGATCCGGAATGTGCCGTCGAGGCTGGGCCAGAAAACTGGGACGAGGATGCTGATTTTGACGAACTACTCGCATCGCGAGATGAATGTGAGAACCCGTTACCGCGAAACTTTGTACCGGTATCACCGGAAGAAATGATACGAAAACAATTCGGCGACCCATTCTGTACGAGGATTCGTGCCCGTCTTAACGGTGGTGAAGATCTCCCTTTCGGGGTATACGACAAAGGCTACCTCGTAAGGAAGGTCGAAGCCCGCTCACAGATTGTGGTACCTCATTCCCTGCAGTCGCGTGTGTTACATCCATCACACTACGCCCCCATTGGAGGTCACCCAGGTGGGAGGAAACTCTACCTAACCCTGCGAAGGGATTTCTATTGGCCCGCAATGGCGGTGGATTGCTACGCAACTGTGCGGTTCTGTAGCGAATGCGCGAAGAATGGCGTCAAGCTCCGCAAGAATGCGAAGAAGATGAAACTATTCCCCGCAAGGGCGCCACTCGAGTTTATCGCAATTGATCTTCTCGGACCCCTACTCACCACAAAACGTGGAAACAAGTTTCTACTTGTCATCACCGACCGCTTTTCTAAGCTGGTGCGGACTGTCCCTCTTCGGAGGATAACCGTTCTCACGGTGGCCCAGGCTCTGGTGAGGCACTAGATTTTTGTCTACGGTCCCCCTGTGGAGGTGCTCTCCGATAACTGGAAACAGTTCGTGAGCAAGTTCTTCCAGGATGTTTTTCGCATCCTGGATGTCAAGAACTTGTTCACGACTACCTACCACCCCCAGTGTAATGGGCAAGTTGAACGGTTTAACCGGATGTTACTCGCGGCGTTACGTTCCTACGTCGCTGACCACCCAAAGAATTGGTATCTCTACGCTGATGCGGTAACCTACGCGTACAATACGCAGGTACACCGGACTACCGGAGTTTCGCCATTCGAGTTGGTTCTATCTAGAACACCCCCGCCTGTGGCGCTCGAACCCCAAGCTACCTTGGACAATTTCCCATCTGTGGGTATCTACCGGCAGCAATGGAAGCAATGGCTTTCCAAGCTGGTCCCCGCTGCGCGGAGGTCTATGGTACGGGCCCAAGCCGCTTACAAGCGGGATTCTGCCGCTCGCTTGCAAGGAAAACCGTCCCCGATTCGGGCGAATAACTACATCTTCATCAGGAAGGAGTACTACAACCCGGAACGGGAGAAGCGCCATAAACTCTCGCCTGTGGCGGATGGACCATTCAAGGTCATCTCTGTGAACACCGACACTGTCGTGGTAGAGATGGGCGACACGCACGAACGGATTTCCCGTGATCGTGTTGTCCTTGCCCCTCCTCCCTCGTCAGAGGTAGTCCTGGATCCAGGCAACCCCGTTTCTACGGACTCTGCAACACCGGAATCATCCGGGAGTACTAGGCCTACGGTACTACCACACCACAGCCGGGGACTCTCAGACCTACCGACCCTGTCGGATTCACCGGCTCAGCCGGGTAATTCGGGCCTCTCAGCGCCCGCTCCTACCACGCCCGCCCCATTGGCGCGCATTTATACCCGCCAAGCGGTGAATGTTTTCCCTTATCCCGCCGCTCCGTCTAAGGAGGGGGAGGAGAACACTCGTTTTCGAGGAACGATATCGCCGTCGCAACGGGAAACACATCGTAACATACGGAACACTGACCGTGGAGCACGGAGTATGTCACGCGACACTAATCCCCCCTTCCCGGACAGTGCTGTGCAACAGGAACCAGACGCGCAGGCCCCGCAAAAGCGGCAAATACACCGTTTGTCACGAGAAAACGAGAAGCCTCCCTCCAATACCGCAGCAGCGGAAATGCGATCGCCCAATCCATCCCCGGAGGCATCGCCACAAACGCGGAACATGTACCGTGCTACACAGGAAGTTGAAGTGCAACTACCGCACACCCCTGTCAGGGAAGGATCCCCGATAAGGGAGTATGGTGACGATTGCCCCCAATCCCCTGAGCAGGGCGATGCCTCGAAGCCGCCGTTGGCGGAAGTCCCCGCATAAGCGGTTCAATCAGGTCGATCAGACCCGCGCCTTGCGGAGAAGAGGCGCCCAGATACACCAGCGCCGCTGGGAATTCCCCACACCGAACCTGGGGAAAAAGGCAGCCAAGCCGCAGCAGAAGCTTCGGGCTCTGGCCCGCAAGCACTGGAAACGCCTCCCGTCGTCGACGGAATTGAAGCCCCCGTTCCGGGCAATAATTTGCGCCACCTCCCGCAACGCTGCGGGGAAGAACCGAGGAACTCGGAAAAATCGCACGCCATCGCACGCTCGAAACCGGTCATACCAGACGCTGCTCCTCCACATGGAGACGGTGCACCACACTTAGCGGCCAAGCCCCTAAAAAGGGTGTCATCGGCACCTGCCCGGCACCCCCCAAAGGGACATTTTGACTAAAATACCGGTGTACCGGAGTTAGCCCCAGGCAACCTGTCAGTAGCTGGGGACACCACGGCATCGCCGGAACGTATGGTGCAGAACGCTCATGCGCCTGGCAGAGAGGCGGTTTGCCACCCAATCACCGTGTCGCACGGGACCCCGCAGGGGATTGTGGAAATGCCGATTCCGCAGGAGCGGTCATCTTCCCGCAAACTAGCGGTTCGTGAGCTCAACCGCGAAGGCGGAACCCAAGTCCCCCGCCGACTGGCGGCTCGCCCGCAATACCGCGAAAGCGGAAATGAACCTGCCCCAATGGGGAATGACTTGCCGGTGAAAACCGTGGCACCACACACCCTCTTGAGGGATATCTTCCCGCATGAGCAGCGGCCGCTATCACAGCGCACGGCAACGCCGGAGTTATCGCCGAACACCCTGCTAAGGGACATTATACCGCACAGCGGGCAGCCCCCACAAGGAAGTACAACCACCACCCGGCACGGCCGGCAGGTCTACGAACGAGTGTTTGTAGTAGACCGACTTGTCGGACACACCTGGGACCAGGATGGTATTCTACAATACCGCGTCCGCTGGTACGGGTACGAACCCAGTGGAGATACGTGGGAGCCAATGCAACACCTCCCATGGTCGCAGGTCCTGCGATACCACCGTCAAACGGGAACTGCAGCCCCCGCCACGCTGGTTAATGCCCAAGTTGGGTAACATTGCCACGCGAGCGGAGAGCGATAGGAAAGGATAACAAGGCAGGGTCCGTCGAAGACGGGGAACTTAACCGAGAAGCACAGTTCTAAACGGGAAAGTTTATTCAAGGGAGCACCTAGCTCCCCACAATACTACACTACACTAACTGGCATAGCCAGGGAAAGAAGAACCAGGAAACTGGACTAGAGGTTTTACTCACCCCCATCGTCCGGGGCGTAACCAACAGCCAGGCGGTAGGCCAACGCGTCCGCCATGGTGGTGACATCCCCCGATACCTCGGCAGCGCTCAGACCGGCACCCCGGAGAAAACGTGCGATGATCTCGTTTTCATTCGCCGTCACCCCGCTGGGGATAGAAGGTCCGGCACTTGCCGCCGAAGGGTCAGCAGCCGGCTCGGCCGGAGATACCCCCTCTGGGAAAGCTTCCGCGCTAGCGCCGGTTTCCTCTACGTCCATCTCCCCGGGTTCTTCCGGTTCGTTATCCACCATTGGTTCATCCCCGCCGTATGCGCGCTAGTAGTCGGCAGAATCGACGTACCCCACCGGGTGGTCTTCCGGCACATGCCGGGGCGTATGGCGAAGCTCGCGCGCCTCCTCGGAGGAAATTTCCTGGATCTCCCAGGGGTCGAAGTAGATAAAATCCCCCGCAAGGGCGGTGTTTCTACCGAGTCCCGGACCACCGGTGTTACCGCTGCCGCCATCCAGACGACCGCTTTGCTCCAGCGGGACCTCACTCCAGCTAACTCTGTCGATGTACCCAAGTAATTGGAGGACCTCTTCATTGTTTGCCTGGCCCCCAAGGGGGATGCAAAGATCCAGGTTTCGGATCGCTGCCCGCACACGCGGTTGAAGGAACCAGAGACGATACTGGTCGTACGCCTCGTTGAGGATATAAGCCGCAGTGCAGGCCGGCCACTCCGTAATCACTACGGACCACAACCCCGACCGGGAATTCTGCATGAGCAGCGAGCCGAGGTACGTAAGTACCGGCGGGAGTTCTATGTAGCACCCCCGGCAGGCTTCATGGAAGCGCCACCACTCCGGGAGTGCTATATACCGACCTAGTCGGTGAGGCGGCGCAATCCGCTCTATCTCCACGTTCGGATACGGGATAAAATACCCGAATCGAGATCGCCAACGCCGCTCGTAGCGGATGAAGTCTTGGAGAAAGTTGGACCGTTATTGCCGGGGAAGGTACCTGAACTCCGCCCGAATAATCGGTCGCTCCCAGCAAAGGGCTTCTTGCCGCGCTGCGGGGAAATTCCTCCAAGCGAGGGTCTCGAGGCGGAACAGGTTCTCGCCGTACCCAATCTCCCCGCGAGTGCGTAAGTAGCTAACGTCAAAGCCAAACTCCGGTGGGACCGGTACATCGAATGGAGCCCGGCTCTGCCGTTGGTACGCCATGCGCGTCAACGTGGTCTGCGCCGCAGCGACGGTCTCGCCCGAATTTCTTCGGAGGTGGTGACGCGGAATCGCAATCCGGTGACGCCAATCCCACGATGTGGTGACTGCTCTGGGCAGATCCCCCGGAAGGGTGTCTGAGCCATCCGCATAAGCGGTGACCAATCCCTCATTGAGGACAGCGACCGGGTGAAACCACGGGGCAAGGCGCAGGCGCGACGCGTGATTCCGATTCATCGGGTTGAGCCCCACCAGGGTGTTGTAGGTTGGCCAGCTGGACACCGGAGTGGTTCCGGAGGACCACCGAAGGTGGTAGTGCGAAGGGATGGTCAGCTGCAGCAGCCATATTCCCCGGTTGTACCGGATGTCGATCGCCCTGAGGCAGGGGAACTGACCCGAAACCGGTGGTGTATCCCCCGAGAAGTCTCGGAGGTTGGCTGTGGTTGTTGATTTTGTTGTCGTCGTTCATTTCTCCCTTGTCGAGGGTGGCTGTTGCTGTCGTTTGTGCGCTTGGTGACTCTGGTGCAGAGGGATTTACCGGAGAACTGGAGACAGAGCACGCGCTTTTATCACCCATTTTCGTCTGGGAATCCTCCGCGTCCGCGGTCGTTTTCCCGTCTTAGGGGGGGGATATGAAGTGCAACGCCCTCAGGGAGGGATTCTTGGTACTTGAACGCTTTCCCGATATTATCGGTTGTGTAGTGTGTATATGAACTACGCCCCACAATGGTGGGCATGGACACGTGGGACACGGTTTTGGGTCAATTGGCGGTTGGCCAAAGTAGTGGATGTTGCCACGAAATGTGGAGTATTTTAGTTAATATTATTTATTATTTTCACACCCATTTCTGGGAAGCTAGTACTTAGTGCGACGGGGCCTTGCCGTCGCACCAGTAAACCTTCCCCAACAAGGGACCCCAACCTGGGTAATTGGCTAGTTGTTGCCGCTTGCGCGCGTACTCTACTCCTCCTTGGAGGGAAACGCCGTAAACCACGGGACATCTAACCCCCTTGCACATCTAAAGAAGCCCATCCTTGGGAGTATAATCGTTCCAATCATATTGGTGTTTCGCCCTGTTTAGGGAGTCCTGTCCACCGGCATTGCCGTATCTTTTCGTCGCTCTCGCGACTCACATCGTCCTCTCTTCCCCCTCTTGGCCCTTCCTTTTCCCCCTTTTTAGGGTAGCACCTCCCGCTATCCGCGGCCCTCGTGTGCGCATCCACCCACACGCCCCCACTTACGTGGAAACATACCTCTACTGAGGATCACACCCCGCTCACGCGGATACCGATTCTTCGCCTTCACCTCCCTGCGCGAGTTGCGACAGGTGTCCCTGGTCTTACAAACCGGCTTCGCCGTGACACCTCTGGGAGGGCTCTACCCAACTGGGTTCACCTCGTGAGAGGAAGATCCCGAACGTCTTTCGGTGTTTTTCCCCTTTGGGGCATTGCACCACAATATTGAGAAGCAGTACTGCACGTTCAATAGGTTCAATAAGACCAATGTGTCTGTGCAAGAGAATTTAGGCAGGTAATGAGTAAGAGCAAATAAAAACTTGTGATGTATCCCGGAAATTTTGAAAGACTTTCATGTACCATGATTCCACAAAGGTGTGCCGTGCCCTATATATACCAACCACTTGAACCCCATTGGTAGCGTACGTTGGCACGGTCGCATCTTCTCTATTTATTGTGGTCTGAAACCACCCATGCGTTGAAGATCTTGTTGCAGAGTTCCTGGGAGATGTCCGAGGGGTATAGGGGTCATAGGGAACAAGTAAGCAAGATGGGCAAGCAGGCAGATGTTATAAAACATGTCAGCAACATTCAGGATGAACCTGGAAGAGCATGTGTCGTATGTTGAACAGAAAGAGCCGCATTTCTTGAGTTTGGCAAGCACATGCGGTGGGTCAGGCATGGACAGATTCAAAACCCTGGGCCCACAGATTAACTTGTTTCTCTAAAGTATCGTGATCTGCTACGAAGAGTTAGTCCTGGACTGAAGATCAAAGATTTTTGTGGATAATTGGGACAGTTTCGACATCAACTGGTAGAAGGACATCGGATTCTGACATGTTTTAAACTCATATGACAGAATTTACCACTTATTCACTTCAGTTTGAAGTGATGAGTAAGAAAGGAGAGAAGCCGGATTAGGACGTCAACTTTTTGACCAAGATGTATCCCTATGAGTGGAGCGGATAGGGAGACGCCGACTGACGTGCCAAGACACTCTCAAAGAAAAGGCCGGAGTGGCACGGTTTGATGGGAGTATTTGGTGCATTGAGGTGTCAGAAAGTATAGGGTTGGCTTAAAACAATTAGAGTGGTTTTTTGGCCTAGTGAAATTTCAAAGATATTCGGGGCTCTTAGCCATTGTATCTGGGGGAGTTGAAAGGCGTTCCGTCGAGCCTCTGGGGCTGTTCTCTGGAGATGTATTCATTGAAGTAGGTTTGGTTGAGTCATCGGAGTCCTGGAGCGAAGCAGGTTTTCACGTTGAACAACGGTCCTCCGCCAGAACATAGTGAGACTGAAAAGGCACACCGCTGAGAGATTGGTGCAGTGAATCCGATCGAGTTTTCGAACTCTCGCGGACATTTTCCAGTTTTGAGGGGTCGAAAATTTTTTCTCTCACCCCTGCAAAAGATTGCTGGTGTCCCCTTGGGGCTTGGTTTCAGTGGGTAGTGTTGTGGCTACTGAGATCTGAACTTAATCCTATGCCTATACCTGGGAAAGAGCAGAGGGTTTTGTAAAACGGGGCCCCCTGCGAGAATTGAGTCTTAAAAAATTCTGGCTTTCCTGGCTTTAGAAGTACTGAGCACTGGCCCCCCTCCGGCCGTGATTTGTGTTGATCAGTGGGCGGGGAAGCATGCAAGGAGCGGCGCTCGGGGTAACCAGAGATTTCGTCCACCTTGTTGTCTAGTCGTGGCCATAAGATTTATCAGCCCCCTCGTACCCAGAAAGTGGATGCGCTCTCCTATGGTAGAAGCGGCTTGGAAAAGAACTTCAGCCTGTTGTTGGCCTGTAGAGCACTCCCAAGGGTCTATTTTATAGGCTCAAAAATCCGTGGAAGGCGTATCGACTAACTTATGCAAGAGTTTAACCTGGAAAGTGATCGAGACGAGCCTAATGGGCATGCTTCGGCAGAAGAATAGCGTTTTGTGGATTGATCTATTCTGCTCTAAGTAAATGAGTATATTGGATCATAACACACCTAAAGAATCCTGGGTGAATGGTGCCATGTGCGTGTTGGAGATTTTACTGTAACCAAGCGCGGTATTACGGATATTCAGGGTACCCTAGCATGAAGCTGGTGGGGGGTACTACGTAAATAATCCACTAGGGGGCGAAAATTGCGGTAGATGCTTTTTCAATCTCGGCGCTGCAGGAGCAGGTTCTAGTCGTGCCGTTCGTGAGTACTCCTGACTCCTGGACAGGGAAGAAATTTCTTTTTACCTGTTTGGTTGAGTCTGTAGGAAACTAAGACTCCTGCATATCTACGTTGGAATGATCGCCGTTTAGGTAGGCTGGTCTGGAGAACGGATGGAAAGAACTTTTTCTAATGCTCCCCACCTCATTAACAAATGTAAAATTTGACTGACTGCTAGATCACGGTGAGCTTTTTCTTCTTGACAATTCAGGAGGTGGGTGTTGATTTTTTAGGGGATAGTAGGGCTTTTGCTTAAGATGATTCTGCTCCGAAGGCTCTACGTGCAACCTTTAAGAAGCATGTGCGTCTACGCTCTTCTTCGTAGACGTATACGGTTCCTTGGGTGTTAGAGTAACTATTTTTGAATGTGGCAAAAATGGATGAAACCGCTATGTTTGCTTAAAATCTTGATCGGCGAGGGTTTGTGAATGTGGTGTTTCCTGCCATTGCAACAGATTTTTACACCTCTAGTGTATTTTTTTGATTTTCTCAAGGATGGGTGAATCCGATTTGGACGATCGAACACTACATAGAAATTCAGAGCTGCACAAGGGCTGTGTCACTAGGGCAGTTTCTTGTAGCGTAGATCGAGAAGTCTACTTTTCATCCCCTAGTGCGAATTCTCGCCTGAACTGAGGCCAAACTGTACTCCAGTTTGGCCTCAACCAATGCTCCGGGATTTTTTAAACGTGTAATACGTGGCCGTTGACTTATGAAAATTGGTGGGCTGGTATTGTGGCGCGCTAGTGGCTAGTCTAACTCAATGAGGGGACTGGGGGCAACGTTAGCGTAAAAGATCGATTGCCATTCCCAGACGGCCTGCGAGAGAGAACCACCTGGGCCAGGCGCGGGTACCGTTAATTCGTAGGAAGTTCCAGCAGGGTGCCAATATACTTCTTTATGTGCTCCGACATAGCGCACTAGGCCTTACGAGGGACTAGAATGCAAAGATGTAGCCAGTACGGCTTGCGGGGTTATTTAGCCGTCCTACCGCAACGAAGCAGCCTTCTAAACCAAAAAGAAGCCTGTCAGTGGGCCAAACTGACTAGAAATTGTGGTATGAGTCTACCGCTTTTCTGAAAATATCGACTTTCTGCAAAAGAAAAATCGTCCGAGGTCCTGTGCTATTGTGAAAGTATGAAGACGGGTAAAGAGGCGCTGGACTGTTTTAGGAAAGAGGTGAGTTTCGCAAAGCTCTCAAAGCTTACTGAAAGTCGCTTGACCAATGCGCTCGAGTGACTTGAAGCAAAATGCCCTGAGTTTGACAGGGACTTGGTGCCTCCAGAACCAATGACCGCTTCGCTCGTCGCAGCCGAGCTTGAGGCTCGAAGCTATCCATCTCTCAAACTTGATTTGGAAGATGACGTAGTGGTTCCCGCTGCGCGTCGTGCGGTCTCAGAATCCGATACAGCGCCGGTATACAAAGTCAAATACAGGTCATCCAAGAAGCCAAAAGGGATTAAGAAATCTCGAATAGACCCCTATATTCTAGATGGCGTGGAGGCGGTTGGGACCCGCTCTTCAAAAGCCAGAAAATGTAGCCACAGAGGCCTCTCTACAGCTAAACTTGCAGCGAAAGTGTAGCAGGTTGTCTCCGCCATGGCGGGTATAATTGAGAGTAACAAGAGGATGGAGAAGGAGGAAAGGCCCAAAGACGTAATAAGCATGATTAAATCACGTACTCGGGCCGGTAGAAGGACACATCAAAATTCAGGCAGTGACTCATCTTCGTCGAGCAGTAGCTCCGATAGTGATGAGCTCAAATTTTAAGTGCCTAGACGCCGAAGAAGAAATCATAAGAAGAGGAGGGTGGAAGAAAGCGAAACTGAGTCAGAAGATGACAAAGAAGACAGTCGTCGTTTTCGTCTCACCGGGAGAAGGTTGAAGGTGAAGGGAAAGGAACGGATTGCGGTAAGCCTTATGCGGGACTGGCTGTTCGTTTATGGATCATGCACGGTAGCGGTGCAGCATTTTCCAAACTACGGGCTTAGTAATCATAAGCGTAATACCCGGGAAGCTGCATCGATAGCGCAAGCATTGGATTTCGTCCTTCACGATGAAGGTTTCAAATGGATGAAGAAATCGTCCGCGGTTGAGTTGATGGCTCGCCGATTTTACGCCATCGAAATGGCCATGAATCACTGTAGCCGGCAGCTTGCTGACCACGTGGAGGAAAATTCCGATACTCACTCCAATCATGTTCAGGACACCCAGCTGCGATCGTATAAGAATTTTTGAGCCGCCGAACTTGGTATGGAACGCACTTAGAAGCCACGCTCCCAGAAGAAAGGGGAAACGGGTGGGGGCGAGTAAGAGTAGACGTTCGTTTTTATTGCAACTTATCGTAGAACAAATTCTTAGTAGTAGTAGTTTATAGTTATGGATCTACGTGACCTATTTCCGTTAAAGGTGGCCGTCACTGGAAACAGAAAATCCTCCACATCTCACCGAGACCGCTCGCCTTTACACCGTTCACTTCTGATTTTTCGCGCTGCTTAATTTTGCGCTAGGGGCCTCAATGTGCTTTATAACCCCAATGCGCGATTTTTGAAGCATTTTCGCTCCCGACTCCCGGAAAACCCGGAACGGTACCCCGGAAAAAATCAGAACTTGCTGCCTGCGTCCATTAATACCTCATTGACCGGTGCGAAAAATTGTGCAGCCTCGCCTTGCTGCAGGTGCAGCCAACGGCCTGTTTTTTTATACATCGATATCTATGGGGATCGGTTTGGAAAGGCAGATGCCTTGGAAATTGACCCTGATTTGATGTCGCTACCTGCTGGTGTCATTTTAGGGTCTGTCCCTCTCTCCTCATTATTGCCGCCTGATGTTGCCCGGCAATAATGCGACCCGCAATCTCGCTCAATTTTTTCTGATTCTGTCCCTCCGTTGCAGGGCCGAAATCAGAAAGTCGTGATCATGATGAAGAATGGAAATTATAAGAAGAACTCGGGGAAAGGTTACTGAAGGCTCAGTTGATAGGGGTTTGTGCCGAAGAGCCCGTAGAAATGAATGGAGTGTTTGCAATCCCAAAGGATGCAAATCGCAAACGCCTGAATATTGGTGCCAGTGGGGGGATTTGCATTTTTCGGAACCTGAGGACCCTTCAATTCCTACTCCCGGCTTAATGACACAGATCAAAGTGGATACTTCAGACCCGCTCTGGATTGAAAAATTAGACATCGATCCTTTTTATTATCGCTTGGAGCTCCCGATGCATCTTCGAGTGTTTTTTGGTTTGTAACCACTTCTGTGCAATGGTAAACGGGTGTACATCCACTTGACGGTGCTACCCATTGGTTGGGGTCACTCTGTTATTATTGTGCATCACGTCCACTTAGCGAAGCTGCCAAAAGAACGAGAGAGTGTCGAAAATTCTTCAAGTAGGTTAGATCTGGTGAGATACGGGATGTACATTGATGAATTCTTCATTTTTGGACGAGATCGGGAGCTTGTGGCAAAATACTGCAATCGGGGTTTTGCTGCTTTCGAAAGCGCCGAACTGCCGCCGAAGTTATCAAAATGCGTATCCCCATGCCAGAATCGTGTGTCTGTGTTAGGAATGGTGGTGGATTCTTCAGTTGAATTGGAACCGGCCTCGGAAAAATTGGAGAGCGTTATTGCTAACACTTGGTTTTTGGTGAGGCAGAAGATTTGGCCTCGAAAGGTGTTGGAATTGCTCCTCGGCTCATGGAATTGGTTGCTACTACTGAGAAAGCGGATTTTTGCATGTCTGAAACAGGTTTACAAGCTGTTACAGACTAAAAGATCGGTCCTCACTCCCCTTTTAAGTGTTATAGATGAGTTGAAAAATCTGAATGCCCTTGCACCGTTACTACATGCAGACATGAAAGCGGATCACTGTCCATTTATATTATGCACCGATGCTAGCAATCAAGGTGGAGCAGCTCTCTACGCCACTATGAACATCCGCCACCCCTCGCAAACGTCAATTGTAGCGCATCATTCTGATTTTCTAATACCCATTTTTATTGGAAACGATCCTCGAGAATTGGGAAATCAAGCACTTGATTTCTCGATTTTTGAGGGCCACCTCAAGTTCTTAGATTGGAAACAAATCCAATCCCATGAACGGCGGTGCCCTGCACACATTAATGTACTTGAGGCCGAAGGGTTACAATTTGGTCTTAGGTGACTATGTAGGCAGTCCTGTCCCAGAGTTTTTCGCGTTCCCTCTCTCATCAATTCACAAGTCTTGTATTTTTTCCTCGGAAAAGGTCGAACGTCTGCGCCCACGCTCCAGCGAGCCAGCCTTCGAATATTTGCATTGTTACTAGCTGGGGAGCTACAGATTATTTCGATCTGGATCCCCTCAGAAATTAATACTGCAGATGCCCCATCACGACGGTTTTGACTTAGCTCTGGCCTCGCTGGCCCTCGTGACGCAGAAACGATATTTAAAATTCTTCAATCGGTTTTTGAAATGGTGCAAAGAAAATCGGAAAAGCATTTCTCTCGATGAAATTGACGCACTGCTTGGGGAATATTTTTCCGACATCTATCACCTCAACAAAAGAGCTGGAAAGGGCATCTGTGATGTGACGAGAACTGCCGTTTTATTTTTTCTGCCCGAACTGAAACGTCAGTTCCCGCTATAGCATAAAGCATTAATTTGTTGGGATCACTTAGTACGTAGCCAGGAATACACTCCCTGTCCTTGTGCTTTAGCATTTGCTCTGGCCTACTTTAAAAATCGCCTCTACTCGTTCGAGTTTGGCCATTCTACGCTGCCTTTTTTACTGTTATCTGCGGTCTAGTGAGTTAGCAGCGCTCTGACGGAAAGAAATACTCCCCGCTGACCGACATGAGTGGCATGATGGTATTCTGATTTTACAACGAAGTAGAACCTCCCAGCTACAAAAAAGTGTGATGGTTTGGACACCACTGCTTTAGCGATGGTTGCAACGACTTTTGCGCTACGAAAAAATCGTGATCCGAGCTCGCAGCTCTTTCTGCTCCAGAATGAGCAGTTCAACGACCGCATTCGTAGTACCCTTCAAAATCACCTCCGCTGCGATCCAAAAAACCCGCACATTACATCGAACTTCTTCTGCTATGGTGTTGCGACGTATGACTTCAAAAAAAACGAGCCTACCCTGCACATCCAATGGCGTGGCCGCTGGAAAAAGCCGGATATGCTTCTCCGCTTTGTACAGTCTGGAGCCGCAACTCTTGCCAAACTCCTTTTTTCTGCTCAAGCCAAACGGAACATCGAGTGCATTAGCTCGTCTATCAACGCTTACTTAAACGTTGTTGGTGAGAAAGGGTGGGAATAGTCGTGTTCCGCCTTTTTTGGGTCCGGTTCTATTCTTTGGCCTTGAAGAATCAATTTTCTGATTCTTGAGCCCCAGAAATCAATTTTCTGAACCCCTCTAAATGGAAGCCTCTACCACTAGTAAGTGGGGCAACCTGGCATGGGCTTCATAATTCGCATCTCCTACCTTAATGCGATTCGGAAAGGTCCCATGCAAAGAATGGAGGTTTTGGAAAGTCAAGCAGTTAGTTTATTTAACCATAGTCTACTAAATTAAAAATTGATAAGTTGAATTATCCCTCCTTCTGGTTCCAACTAGTGAAACGAATGGTTACGATACAAAACAAGTGGAAACGGGCTTCGGCCGTGGGCGGCGCTGCGCGCCGCGTTGTTTTTGTAGCTTTGTGTTTTTAGTAGCGTTCGGAGGCTCTCCGAGCACTTTGCTGGCTTGCGCTTGCAATAGCGCTCGTAGAACCACGGGGCGCCGCGGCGCCTAGAGTATGTAGAGCCGTAATGGTTTGTGTTTAGGTACCTAAATTGACTGCAGTGCCAGCCAATGATGAGAAAGCGCGACACGTTGCTTTGTGTAACTGGATGGCACTGCAGTCATTATGGTAGTGCCAGCCAGTAAGCAGGAAGCTTTGCTACTGCTGCTGCTGCTGAATTTGTTAAGTAGTAGGGAGGCGTTGCCCCAAATGGGAGTTTTGCATGCGCGTAGAAGGGCATACAGGGCGGTTTATTGGCGCAACGCCTCCCGTCAGTCAACAACACCCCCCTCATACATGTGGAAATCATTAAGAGTGGGGTGTTGAGACAAGTGGAAACGGCCTTCGGCCGTGGGCGGCGCTGCGCGCCGCGTTGTTTTTGTAGCTTTGTGTTTTTAGTAGCGTTCGGAGGCTCTCCGAGCACTTTGCTCGCTTGCGCTCGCAATAGAACTCGTAGAACCACGGGGAGCCGCGGCGCCGAGAGTATGTGGAGCCATTAGGGTTTTTGTTTAGGTACCTAAATTGACTGCAGTGCCAGCCAATGATGAGAAAGCGCGACACGTTGCTTTCTGTAACTGGATGCCACTGCAGTCATTATGGGAGTGCCAGCCAGTAAGCAAGAAGCTTTGCTGCTGCTGCTGCTGCTGAATTTTTCAAATGGTAGGGAGGCGTTGCACCAAATGGGCGTTTTGCATGCGCGTAGAGGGGCATACAGGGCGGTTTATTGGCGCACCGCCTCCCGTCAATCAACAACACCCCCCTAATACATGTGTAAATCATTAAGAGTGGGGTGTTGAGACAAGTGGAAATGGCCTTCGGCCGTGGGCGGCGCTGCGCGCCGCGTTGGTTTTGTAGCTTTGTGTATTTCGTGGCGTTCGGAGGCTCTCCGAGCACTTTGCTCGCTTGCGCTCGCAATAGCGCTCGTAGAACCACGGGGCGCTGCGGCGCCTAGAGTAATGGTTTGTGTTTAGGTGTCTAAATTGACTGCAGTGCCAGCCAATGATGAGAAAGCGCGACACGTTGCTTTGTGTAACTGGGTGGCACTGCAGTCATTATGGAAGTGCCAGCCAGTAAGCAGAAAGCTTTGCTGCTGCTGCTGCTGCTGAAGTTTTTAAATGGCAGGGAGGCGTTGCGCCAAATGAGCGATTTGCATGGGCAAACGGGGGCGTGCAAGAGGATTTTGTGGCGCAACGCCTCCATTCAATCAAGAACACCCCCCTCATAGAGGAACAAATACTTATAATGGAGAGTTGTTCAGAAACTGGCTTCAATTGTCCAATGAGAGCGCACTTAGAACTTTGATTGTGAGCTGATGCTCCTTCCCGACTTGTACACAGAAATATATGGAAAGATATTTCTGCTAATCACGACTTTTTGCCAGAGTGACCGTTTGCAGACTGCAACCCAGGTTTGCCGTCGTCCTGCCAAAATACTTCCAGGAACAGTCCTCTTGCATCCACGCAAACGTGTCACATTGAAGACACTATTGAATTAACGCAGAGAGAGATTTGCTATGAATTCAGTATTTCTCACTAAATATTCAAAACCAGAACTGCATGAAGTAGCGATGCTCACAGTATCTTACGCAGCAGACATTTCTTCAGTAGCACATATGGCGGCCGTACCAACATGATCTCATCAGCTTCACCCAGAAGTCATACAAAAATTATTTTTGTATCGAAAGAGCCAATGGGCCTTAATAACAAAGAAACTACTGCAACTTCGAAGGACCACAACTACCAATTCATCCCACATGCTACTAAAAGCTGTACTCCAGTATCATCAAAACTACAGCCACTACTTGCAAGCCATACCCAAAACCAATCTCATATGAACAACAACTTTTGACAACGTGTTTTCCTCTATGATTGATCACACATGCTTACAAAACTTTCGATTCCTCAAAGCAGACGTAGTCAAATAAGTAAGCGTCATATATTCACCATCTATATACAAAACAGCGTGCAACCGCTACAAAACAAAATACCTTCTTACAACTTGCATTATACTCAGTAGTGGTGCTACGCCATATAGAAGTACAGACCGCGAAGTAATGTTTCGCAAACATGCATCTCAGCTCAGTGAAATCTTTTGGGAAGGGATAGATTCTTTTCTAGATGAGCACGAAAACTTAATCACTGGACAATTACATCCCGAATACATACACCAACATGCCACCCGATGATCGGCAGCAGTTTGGAGTAGAACCTATGCATTACAAAATTGCATTGGATTTATTAATAGAACTGTGTGGAAAATCGCATGTCCTGACGATGAAGGACTCCACAATGTTGTATTCAATGGACACAAACCAACACATTCTCTTACGTTTCAAGCTGTACCTACACCATATGGTATCATTCTTCATGCGAAAGGGCCAGTGAAAGGTAGAAGACATGACTGGACGTTGTATGCTCGGTCCTAAATGGGTGCACAATCGGCAACAGCACGGCACTGCGCTGATGTGCAGTATTGCATAAACGGCGATAGTAAATACAACGAGAGAAACTACTTTCAAGTTCTAATTCAAAGATCGCAACTAAATGCCGATCAGTGCGCTTTCAGCACCACAATGTCATCGGGAAGCATAACTGTTGAATGAGCTTTTAAAGAATTGAGGACATACTGGAGCACAACCGATGTCATACGCAAACTTCGTGTGCTACGAGCGCCAGTCGGTTCTCTTTATCTTCCCTCTCTACTTTTGCATAACTTACGGTCATGCTTCTATAGCAACCAAATATCACGCTACTTTCACACCCTGCCACCCTCTCTGCAAGCGCATTTAGCGTCTAGTGCAAAGCACAGATTGTGTGAAAGACCCTGCGCAGGGACGAGCACAAAGTCTGCAGCGACCGGAGTCTGCGCAAGGAGCGACGCGACGAGCAAAGCTCGCCTCTGCGCTGGATCCTTCATTGATACCCCCATCTTCATAATTTGCATCGGTTGTCATTTTCTTAGTAGCTGAAACAGCTTGTAAACTTCTGATGTCATCCATCATCATTTTGCACCACTGCACATCCAGCTTTTGAGCTTCATCGCGCTCCCACTTGCGCTTTTGTGGATCAAGAACTTTGTCATTCTTGGCTGCTTGGAATTGCTAACGTTCTAGATTTAATCTCTCCTTTTCTATCTTAAAACGACAAGCGTCGCCGCGCTCTATAGCCGCTGTAAAAGATGCATTTTCATTGTGAACAGATGGGGATGATGAAGAGCGACTTGTTATTATTTTCTCTGATGGTCATTAACATTCCTTCATGGCATCTATCACTTCCATCCTCCGAGTCACGCCTTCTTGTTGTTCTTTGTCTAATAAATGCTCCAACTCTCTTCTTCTTTTCCCCAAGTTCTTTTTGCATTCAAGTATTTTCTTTTTGCACTTGCAGCAAATTATCGCAAACTTCTTTCATCATACTTAAAAATTAGACAAGCTCGCTGATATCACAGCCAAGTTTACTTAATCTGGCTTCAATCGCATTTCGCTTGTCAACCCCATCTTGCAAACGTTTATAGCGATGTTGCAAAGATTGTCATGTTAATGCGTGTTTAAGACATTTTTTTCCATTTACCTTAGCAACTTCTATCTCAAAACGTTCGCGCGTTTTGCCATATGGTCCAATGTGAGCATTTGCAGCAGCTACCTCTCTCCTATTTATGAGGTCGTCTTCTTTGAGGAAGCGACACTGATGTTTGATCGATTATGCGACTACAGAGAGGACAGAGTCATTATATGCTGTTGTTTGTACATGGAGTAAAGTGTTTGGCCTTCTTGAAGGCTATGCAAACTCGGTTTCATCTTCTACCGGTGTTCTTGGTAGCATTTTGACGAGGTAGACTTGAAAAAACGTCAAAAATAGTCTTGGAAGAATGCAGTTGCAGTAGGAGAGCAATTTGAGGTGAGCGCTGACTGAAGCTCACGTGGCTTCACTACAGACCCATTTTTCACTACGTCGGAGACACAAGACTTCAATAAAGTTGGTCTCACGACTGACACCAGTAAACGTGTCACGAAATTTTACTCACATCGCAACGGAGTTCCGCTTATGTAAAATCTGTACTGTGCATACACAAGCCGCCGTCATTGTCAGCCCATGCCCGACTGTGTGCCCGCTAAAGGAAGCGTCGGATGATATATGCGTGCAGCTACCAATCTCAACACCCCACTCTAAATGATTTGATCATTTACGAGGTGGGTGTTGTTGACTGAAGGGAGGCGTTGCGCCACAAAATCGCTTCGCACGCCCCCGTTTGCGCATGCAAAACGCCCATTTGGCGCATCGCCTCCCTGCCATAAAAACATTCAGCAGCAGCCGCAGCAGCAAAGCTTTCAGTTAATTAGCTGCTGCTATTGCATTTTGACTGTGCAATGGCTGCTGAATGGCTTGCAATACAATCAAATTGTAGTGCCAGGCACTCAGCAGCAACACCAGGCTGTTCATTCGAACACGTGGCAAATTGCACTGCCCCAGTGCAGTGCATACTGAAGTTTCATTGCAGACATGCCTGCAGCAGACGTATGTACTTCACTGGTGCAGTGCCAAATGCATCTCGCTTGCTGACCCTAACCACTCTTTTGCATCCCATTCGGGCTTGGCCAATAGCGCAGTGTCGTAACCTTCTGCTACTTTGGGCACTGTTGCTGGCCTGGTACCTGGGCAAGGCCGGGCTCGTTTTTAGGTCGCCTGCTACAACAGGCATTGCAGCATCGTTGTACGAAGGTGGCCACACTTTACATAGCCTGCTCTGTCTGGGTGTAGCTGATAGGGACAGCACAAGCAGCACTACAGCCACTTTGTCAAAGGATGGTCCCCGATCTCAACGTGCAGAACTGCTACGTGAAATACAACTGCTCGTCTTGGATGAAGCGTCCATGCTCTCACGAAAGCTCTTCCAACTCGTGTATGCGTTGCTCAAAGATGTACGCTGCAGTGGAATGGAAAACCCACCTCCGTTTGGAGGCTTGACCATCGTTCTATCCGGAGACTACTCCCAGCTGCTTCCAATGGTGCCGCAAGTGTACATGGAGGCCGAGCCAAGTGTAAATGTGAGACTAGTTTACACAAAAATTCTCAACGAATTGCCGTGGAAGAGAGATCTGTGGACATTGTGCTCGGTTCAAGTTCTGTACCTCACCGAACAAGTACACCAAGCCAAGGATCCGTCATTTGCCTCACTGTTACGTTCCATTGCACGCAACAAAATATCCAACAACGCTCCACTACCACTCAGATCTACCGGTGGCATGCAAACCGCCTATCAATTCCTGTGGAAGTGGCTCACAACACGACGCAAGGAGGATGTGGATTTCAGCAAAATGCTCATTGCCTCCACAAACCAGTTGGTCAACGAACACAATGCGGCAGCGCTCGATCTACTTCCTGCTGAACGCTTCACTCTTCCGTCAGCTACAACAGTACAACCTGATCGTGGACAGTATCCAGAGTCTGACTTCGCCAGTTCTATCGTCCCCGAGTTTGCATATCAGTATGCGCCTACTGGAGTACCGCCTCATAACTTGGATTTGAAGATCGGTGTGCCAGTTATGGTCATTCGGAACGTGCTGCATCCCACTGTGGTCAACGGAACGCTGTTCTTAGTCGTGCGTGTCGATCAATTTACGATGCAGGTGGCTCGATTCGACGAGAACGGACAGGTGCTGGAACGACAGCTCCTGCATCGTATCGACTTCGAGTTTTCTTTCGCAGACATTCGCATGATTCGAAGGCAGTTCCCCATTCGTCTTGCATTTGCAGCTACAGTTCGCAAAAAACAGGGAAAAACCTTGGATGGCTGGGTTATGGATGTACGATCCAACTTCTTCTGCGCCAGTCAGTTTTATGTCACATTGTCACGCGTTCGAAGGAACGACCATGTGCTACTCCTGCATGACCCACAACTTACATCCACAAATGCGCACACAATTCATCCCATGCCTGTGGCCATCGCCAACTTAGTGCTGCCTGAAGCCATTCAGTTCTGCATCGCTCCACAACCATAATCATATTTCTTGCGTTCTTCATTCATTGAATTAAACTACTTGCTTTTCTGCTTTTGCATTCTCCACCCTTTTTTTCTTCTCACCGCTGTTTATCACTCCTCCATCGCGACCTGCAGTGCCGCGCGCTGCCGAAGGCCGCTTCTACTTGTCTCAACACCTCAATCTTAATGATTTGCTCATGTATGAGGGAGGTGTTGTTGAATGACGGGAGGCGTTGCGCCACAAAATCGCTTTGCACGCTTCAGTTTGCGCATGCAAAAGGCCCATTTGGCGCAACGCCTCCCTACCATTTAAAATTCAGCACCAGCAGCAGCAGAAAAGCTTGCTGTTTACTGACTGGCAGTCCCATAATGACTGTAGTGCAAGCCTGGTACACAAAGCAACGTGTCGTGCTTTCTTTTCATTGGCTGGCACTGCAGTCAATTTAGGAACCTAAACACAAACTTCTACGGCTCCATCTACTCTAGGCACCGCGGTGCCCCGTGGTTCTACGAGCGGTATTGCGAGCGCAAGCGAGAAAAGTGCTCGGAGAGCCTCCGAACGCTACTAAATACACAAAGCTACAAAAACAACGCGGCGCGCACCGCCACGCATGGTTTAAGGCTGTTTCGACTTGTTTCTAATCTCAACACCCCACTCTTAATGATTTCCACATGTATGAGGGGGGTGTTGTTGACTGACGGGAGGCGTTGCGCCAATAAACCGCCCTGTATGCCTTTCTACGCGCATGCAAAACTCCCATTTGGGGCAACGCCTCCCTACTACTTAACAAATTCAGCAGCAGCAGCAGTAGCAAAGCTTCCTGCTTACTGGCTGGCACTACCATAATGACTGCAGTGCCATCCAGTTACACAAAGCAACGTGTTGCACTTTCTCATCATTGGCTGCCACTGCAGTCAATTTCGGCACCTCGATACAAACCCCTATCACTTTACCTACTCTCAGTGCCGCGGCACTCCGTAGTTCTACGAGCGCTATTGCGAGCGCAAGCGAGCAAAGTGCTCGGAGAGCCTCCGAACGCTACTAAATACACAAAGCTGCAAACAGAACGCGGCGCACAGCGGCGCCCACGGCAAAAGGCCGTTTCCACTTGTCTAACCTAACTAAGGATTTGTGCGACAACGACCTTTGCACCCCTTAAGAAATTTGTAAAATGCACGATTTCGTTTTTTTGGCGCAAACTGCTCCAGCACCTAACATCGTGCTTCACGTTTATTTTTTGAGCCTTTTGGTTCGACAACTTTTTGCCCCAATGAAAATCAATCGTTTTGGACAACCAAAACGTTTGATTCTCAGGTTTGTGACCGCTCAAGCTCCGGCCCTTTGACTCTTTCCTGCAGGCAAGATGCAGACGTCACAACTGCAGGAAAGAATGGTAGGGCCGAAGGCCCTTCTTACCCTTGTTTCTCCAATAAATGTTCATTCCAATTAGCGGCTAATTATTAGCCCATATTTTTGAAGCTAAAGCTCAATAGATCGAAGTGTGGTGAGTTAGGCAATGCGCATTTGCGCCGCCGCTGCCTTGACAACCAACGTGTTACCATACTTTTTCAGAAAACAGCGGGAAGAAACTCTCGACCTTGCCGTCGCCATCGTCGTCGTGGCCCTGCACGCCCGCTCTTTTATAGTGGGATTTCAAGGAACGCAGAAGATGATTTATTTCCGCGCTGCCGTAGGCGGGTTGCTAGATCGCACTGGTGGATGATGACTTGGCATCAACCAGCACAGGATACGAGGTCCTAGCTCTCGGTCTGCAACGGCGACGATCGTTCTCCCTCGATAACCGTCGCCGCCGGCACGTCTTCTTGGCGTTCTGTGTTCTTGCGATACGGTTTTCTTTTCCCGCCCTTCCCTCCCCGTAGGAGCAGTGAGTCCTTCTGGGACTCACTGAACGCGTCAGGCTGTTTCCTTTTGGTGTAGCAGAGCACATGGCTCTTGTGGCTCTGTGTCTCCTACACTACCCAAACAATGAAGATCTAGCATTGAGCTAAAACGGAGAAGGACAATAATGCTCAGTATCCTACATACTACGCTGTTCTCACCCGGCACTTTCGGTATTACAAGGCTGCTTCAGACTACTGGCCGCTTTTTCGCTTGAGAGGGCTTGCTGGCGCAACTGAGCGGGACTCAATAGTCACGTTGGTCTGACTAAATTTGTACGAAACTGTTCGCCGATGCAGCATTGACGTATCTTCCTCAGAAACTGGACTGTTCACGATGAAGGTTTTGTTCGCGAAGTCATTTCTGCGTGATCTGAAAGCGAAAGATGATTGACTTCGAGTGTATCAAGGGCACGTGGGTAAGTAAACGTCTGCTGTCGTTATTAGCACCTGTCGAATAAAGAGTCGGCAGACTCCTCAACTGCGCGCAAGAAGTGGCTACAAACGTTTATGTGTGTGTGTGTGGTTGCGGGCACGTGCCCTTAATTCCAAGGCAACGGTATTCGCTTTCTACAATTAGAATGCTAATTATCTATTCGACGGCTAAATTCCGCTAATAGACCCAATCGCATCTCCATTTGGCTTCCTCATCCGGCGTACCTTTGTAGTGTTTTATAGCCTTTTCGGGTTTATGTTTGCTTGTTATCATGCCGTGATTATTTCACACATCGCGTAAAGGTTATTAAATTGGCAAAAAGGCCCCAAGAGATGATGATGAATTAGTTGCTGGATGGTTGATGACTGTTTCTACCGCCACTATGTCTATCGCTTAAATACATTTTCAGTCATATTCTCCTGCAGATCATAGTATTTTGCGCAGTAGTCCTTACCGTCACTGTAAAGAGATGTTGATGATATTTTTGTTCCAACTTTTTTCTCAAAGACTTTTTAGAAGCCTTCTGGCACTATTCAAGAATTCTACAAGAGAAGCGCCTTCGTCGTAGCTCTAATCTCAGCAAGCGATGGCGCTGCTTCTCAATCTGCGCTACTACTGCATTGCCATTCTTCGAACTGCCGAACTTTCTCATCAACTGCGCTGTCATTCAAGGTACTGCGGCATGGCCCGTTGGCGCCCGCATAATCCCTTGCGCCTCCTCGGTCTCATGCCTGTTCCAATAGTGTAACGACAGGCCGTACGGCATCGGCTTGGAGTGGACATATTGACCATTGTACCACTAATGCTGTAGAAACGATACGATGAAGGGTCTAGTTGGTCCGTCTAGGAAACGCAAGGCTTCTTCTTCTTCTATAGTGTTCTACTGCTACCATCGACACCTCTAGAAGATGCTTACTCCATCTAATCGGAGACACAGGCTTGCATGAAGCTTGCGGACTGACTTCGTCGCCTCGCAGTTACATCTGTGTTACAACCATCCAAAAAATTCTCTGACGACCGCTCAAGCCCGCGCTGACTTCAAATACTGTTGCAGCAGCCCCTGTTGCACTCGCCAGTCGTAGCAACCGTGACACACGCAACCACAGAAAATATCAGACATTCGCTCTCGAACCGAAAGCCTAAACCCAAACCAGCTCCTCTGCTGTTTTTCCACACGTTGACTGTCGTGTTGAACGTGAATTGGGTGTTCAGATTAGGTGTTCAAGAATTCAGTAGCTCATAAGATTGCTCGATAGAGGAGCATATGTGTCCAGTTTGGGATTTTTCAATCTGGGTGCATGACACGTAAGTAGTTGATTGCAGAGACGTTGCGGAAGGCTAGTCCTCCCGGATAGAGTATTTAAGGTAGCTGAGTAAACCCCGAAGAACGGACAGCGGTCTGATTGAACTTGCACTAGCCTCTTGTGCTCCCAGCAAACCACCACATTGACTATACCCCTTTGTCGTTCACAGTATCTACTGCCTGCAAACGCTTTGTGGGGCATGGCTTGTCAAGATTATGGCTACAACCTTCTCTGCCAGGGTATCTCTGCTTTACTCTTCAGATATTTGCTTATCCTACGACGATTTACTGTTCAAAACGATTCACCGTGCGGTGTATCAGAGCATTAGAAGCCCATGCCTGCTCTCTGTGTTCTATTTCTAGGTGGCCTGGTGGTGTTCGTTATATTTTAGCATTGGCGCATTATGTTCATGAATTTCTGCAAAAGACCAGTTGCTGAAGCGAGAGATTAGCGCCGTGCCGGAATCCTCTGAAGAGGGAGGAGGGATACTCGGATGACACCATTTAGGGTAGATTGCTAGCCGCTACCCATAACCCTTTACCAAGCGCACAAGGGTAAGTTAAAAGTCCGCGTGTATATGACGGACAAGTGCTCTGCACGCATTCCAGCTCATTGTCATCACGTGTAACAACTTACAATGCATCACACATGTCCTGTTCCTATCATACAAATTTGAAATAATCTACAATCATTACAGTCCTGCTCCTGTCTATCTGAGTGGCAAGGGTATTGTAATCCTTCAGTTCATCTCACCCTTGTCCGTCTCGATCACCATATATATTGTCTATTGGATAACCCTTCTAACACTTACCAATATCTAGCTACAGAAAAGATGAGCACCCGACTCACAGTCAAGACCCTCCAACCGTTCGCTTCAAACCGGCTATTCTGAAGCCCAACAATCTCGCTGATGAGCTCCTCCTTGGCCACTATCCCCTCTCATAGTCATGTCTCGAAAGAATACTTTGATCGTTGTCCTCCTTCTGCCCGTCCTCGCAGTAGCGACGGACTGCGGACCCGGTAACCGTTTTACCTATGGAAGATGTTTGCCGTGTCCCACTGGAACCTTTCAGACCGCCGCTGATGCGACGACATGTGACCGATGCAATTACACTCAGTACACCCTAGGCCCCGGCTCAACTTCCTGTCTAGAATGTCCACCCACCCTCGTGCGCACATTCAATGGAACCTGCGGATGTGCTTCAGGTATGGCTTTCAATCCCTCTACTCAACGATGTGAATCAAATTGCCGTCCTGGTTTTCGTTTCTTGGGAATTTTTGCCGCTGCAATAGGGAGAGTGGGGTGTAAAACATGCCCTGCTGGAACATATCAACCGCTTGTAGGACAAACCGAGTGTCTACCCTGTCCGGTAGGTGAATTCTCTCCGTGGGGAGCCTCCTCTTGCTGGCGCTGTCCTCCTGGTCAAGGCTTGATTGTATCCGGATCTCTTGAGTGTGGAACATGCCCTCCAGGCCGATATCATTCCAAAACATACTGCGAACAATGTCGAACCAACACGTTCAAGTCCGTTGAAGGTATTCAAGAATGCACTCCGTGTGAACCGGGCTCCACCTCAGATCCTGGTGCTACCCGATGTGAAAGCTGCCCTCCAGGGACGGCTCGTATGAGAGACGGTACATGCGGCACATGTCAGCCCGGGTTTTTTTACAACATGTATAGCAGAGGGTGTTTTGAGTGCACTATTGATCGATTCACTAGCACTGTTAATGTGCTCCAAGAATGTGAGGTCTGTCCTGAGGGTTCTCGCGCGCCGTCGGGATCGTCCAGGTGCGTGTCCTGTCCAGCAGGAACGAATCTATTGCGCAACTTGACTTGTGCCACATGCCCTCCCGGAATGCTTTACGCTAAATACGGGTATCGTTGCTTTGGGTGTAACTGGAATAAGTTTTTAGATCGCCAGTTGGGCCAATGTCGTCAATGTCCGGATGGATCTTTCTCCCGTCCTAACACAGAGAGCTGTTTCACTTGCCCACCCGGACAGGCACTGATTCGCAGCAGTAGCCAGTGTGGAACTTGTCCGCCTGGACAAGGATACAGTTGGTATGATCTGAATTGCTATACCTGTTTTGAATCATATATCAAACCAGACTGGGGATTACAAGCTTGCACACAATGCCCGAACGCAATGGACTCCAACCCGGAACGGATGGCTTGCATTGCGCGAAACGCGGAGAAGTGAGTTAAATGAAGCTTACCTCTTAAACTTTGCTAAAATGAATAGTCCAAGTACTCGAATTTCGAGTTAGATGGGATGGACAAAATGAGTCCCTCGATGCTAAGAACAAGAGATTACTCTAGATATGTTCAGATTATGACTCTATGTTTCTGTCTTCTGAGCTAAACTGGAAAGATTCGACTCCATTGGATACTCGGTATGCACTCGAGGATGGGAGTGTAGAACGTACCACAGGTTTCTATCAAATACAAAATAGTTAAAACAATAACTGTTTGCTCACATCTTCTTTATCATGAGTCATGATTCGTGACATCGTATCAGGTTTACCTGCGTATGTTTGTCCAATATGTAAATTAGATACATCCACAAAAATTTAACCATATCTGTGATACTGTTTACTCTCACACAATTGTATTCGACAGCACTGCTAAATGTCAAAGTACCTCTTGTTCCAACCTTATTCGTGACTGTGGAGTACGTTGCGACAATGTGGAGGATGACGGACAGCTTTGCCGGAAATAGATATCATCGTATCCTTTGATGGAAATTAAAGGCCTTTTACAACCCTTTCGGGAGTGTTGACTAGTGTGGTCATTTTCATGTGCCGAAATAGTTACAAGTGCTCCCCTTTTGGGAGGCAGTGGACCAGGCAGCGGTCTCGGATAAACCACATTAAATGGTAAAATTTGACGACAATGTCTTAGTCACCAAAACAACATTAGATAAACAATGTGAGATTTAGGTGAGATTTAGGTGATATTTAGGAGTCTCACCTCTTACAAGAGATGTATCTATTTTGCGTGAGAACTGGTCTGACGTTAGTACCTGTGTGGACAAGTGCGTGTCCGTTGTAAATTTGGGCATATGCGTGTCGTTCTCTGCTGATTGTTATTGATTCCACTTGGATGGTGAGCTGGTTACATGGACTGCAGAATATCTGAGTTGGAGCCGCTCACAAGTAGTCGGTTGCAAAGCATATAAATACCGGTGGCAGTTCTCCGATAACACGAGAACCAAGAGAAGAAGAGAGACGAAGGTAAAAACGTCGAGTTCTACCGCCGTGTAGTAAACCAATTGATATCCGATCCATAAACCCAACGTCGTGCCTAGTCATAACTTTTAATTGTTATGGGCCCAGAAAGTTCTTCATCTGATCTGCCGACGCGTCCCCGTTTTTCGTGGGACATCCGAAATGTTCCGTGGACCGACAGAAAAGGGGCGTCAAGAGCAGTACGCGAATGCCTTTTCGCTTTGGCAAGCCTTCCAAAAGACTTTGGCAGACTCGAACGATAACAAGATCCGACCAGGTGTTCAAGGTATCATGCTTCTTTCCCAGCTCTTTGGCCGAGCCCGTGATATCTGCAAGGCGATACAAGCAGAAACCATCCGATCCGAATCCGGTGCGCAAGCTATAGTCGATGCACTGTACAAGAGAGATCCACTGGCTGTAGTTTCTGATGTCTATCAGGATTTCTTGGCGCTTCTGAATACGAAAAGGAATGCCAATGAGAGCTTCAAGAACTTTGAGTCGCGCTTCCAAGCGCATGTTTCCAGAGTTAACGCTCACGGATCAGAAGCTAAGCTATCAGAGGCACTGGTGGCCTTTACTCTGCTGGCCAATTCCAATGTTGACAGTAACCAGCGCGTTTCTGTACTAGCAAACTGTGCACCGAAGGAGTCTTCCTTCACATCTACGTCTAGCACAAATCAGTTTCTGAAGGCAGTATCTTACGAATCAATTGCGTCCGTACTGCGTCAGTGCGACAAAGTTTGAGCTTCTCCCAGCTCTTCGCAATCAAACAATCTGTCTTCAAATGCATTCTTTACTACACCTCCGCGATCACGAAGTGGCAGACCAACGCAAAAGCAACGCAGAACCCCTGAACAGATTATGGAACCCAAGCAGAAGACCAAGTGTAATCGCTGCAGTAATTACGGACATTGTGCTAATGATCATCGCCGTGACGGGTCACTTAAACAGGGTTTTAAGGCTCTCTATGCACCTATGCATGCGGAGAGAGGCCACAATAATGTTCTCACATTCAATATGGCAACCCTGAGTGAAATGCGCTGTGCGGCTGATCACATAAGGGGATCTGATGGGCCATTGTTAGACAATGCTGCTCCCT
This sequence comes from Gracilariopsis chorda, assembly GCA_003194525.1. Lineage (NCBI taxonomy): Eukaryota > Rhodophyta > Florideophyceae > Gracilariales > Gracilariaceae > Gracilariopsis > Gracilariopsis chorda. The sequence goes on from NBIV01000213.1 coordinate 83,538, forward strand.
ATAGCGGCATTGGAATGGCAGAGCTCAAGCTAATCAAGAATCTCGTCTGCCCAGATTGGGACGGATCACTCGATCCACTCCCACCTTCCGTAGCTGACAAGACACACTGGCAGTATGGCTCAGGTTCGCATCGTAGTGAGCCTAGAGCCATTCTTGGCTCGATTGTTCTCTCTGGACAATCAGACAAAGGTGACGTCGTGAAAATCAGACATTTGGTAATTGAAGGATCATCACAGTGGGTCATTGGTCGTAACGTCACGAGTCGATGTGACATTTTGCACATGAATGGCAACATACTCAGGCTACCACCAGCCAGCGAAGATCAAGCTCCCAGTACTATTTTTCTTGTCGATGTAGACATGCATACCTACATTCCACACTCTGCTTTCACGTTCCAAAACAAACCCCCCCCCCTGACGTCACAGAACAAGTCTGTTCTGTTATGTGCGACTGCTTGCATCGATCCAGGATTGTCCGTAAGGCCGTGGAGAGAATTGAAGAAAGTAGTCGACAAGGTGCACCAACATGTATGTGGCCACTCCACGTATACGGACATCAAAACACTTCTCAAAAGAAATGGGCTATGGAATGATCAAATTGATGGCTAACTTACAAGGATATTGGAGGACTGTACGGTTTGCCTAACAACTGCCAAGCCGAAGGCTTCTCACAAAGTTTCACTCAGCAGCATGAGCCGGGGTTTCAACCAAGTTTTTTGTGTTGATCATATGTACCTTGACCAGTACTGCGTCATGCACATCATGGACTCAACCTCTCGGTATTAAACCGGTGCAGTAGTTGAGAACGCCTCGATGGAACATGCCATTTATTCAACAAGGGATGTAAGGTAATGGCAACTGGGTCGATGGCCCTTTTTACTGAGCCTCTACTGCTCTGCTGTGGGCTCTTAAATACGCCCCCATACCTATCCCTTCGCGCTCGTTCGCATATCGTCAACACAGTCCTAATTACGCGACCGTTTTCATCACTGTGTCAGCGCCCCTTTGGAGGCATTCAAAGTGCTCTGTTGCACCATTGTCGTCCAAGACCATTGCCGTGGCGTCATTGTAGGTGAGGCAGCAATTTGGTGCGAACAATGTATTCGTGCAATGCTTGTGTAATTGTACCATCGGCATCAATGAAATCACGCGTTGGCTGCGATTCAGCGTCGTGGGTCCGAGCATTTTCCATGAGTGTTAGCCATTGATAACCACGCCCTCTTTTTTGATGAGCAAGAATACGAGAAACCTTAAATAAGGGTGTAGACGAACTGTCATTAACCGGCCAGGGCGCCTTACGGCTCGACTGAGCAAGTGCGACGGGCTGTTCGCGATGGGGCTTCGTATGAGACACATGTACCACAGGATGCGTTCGAATATGAGCTGGAAAATCCAGGCGAACCGCGTTCCTTCCAATTAGTTCAAGTATGCGAAATGGACCAAACCGTCGGGCAGACAACTTTGACGAAGATTGAGCTTTGCTGTAGGCATCGATAAAGAGTTTGCGAGAAACCCATACTTGGTCACCTACTTGATAGGTGGGTACCTTGAAATGCACGCTTGCTTCAGCGGTTTGACGAGCCTTGGCCAGCCGGTGCGCATACTGTGCGTCAGACATCACGGAACTCAAACGATCTCGAAAATCGCGGAGCGTCTCGATCGGTGTTCGTGCTTGGAAAATGGTGTCAAGAAGGGCTTTTGGCGCCCAGCCAAGGTCAACCTGAAATGGGAAAAGACCAAGATCCTCAGATACAGCTGAATTGTAAGCGAATTCGGCACTGGGAAGCAACAGATCCCAATCGTTTTGCTCGAAAGTACAAAAGCAGCGAGTGTAGTTTTCTACCATGCGATACATTACCTCCGAAGCACCGTCGGTTTGTGGGTGGCACGAGGAGGCCATACGAAGCCTCACACCGCATAAAGACATCAAGCTTTGCCAGAAATTGGAAATAAAACGTGGGTCTCGATCGGATATGATGAAATCCGGTAGTCCATGATGTGGAAAGATGTGCACAAAGAAAAGACGAGCAAAGTCGTGAGCCTGATCCGTTTCTTTGCATGGCACAAAGCGCACTCGTCGAGAGAGGCGGTCCACCCACGTCGAGATAGAATCGAAGCCACGATCAGTGCGCGGTAGTTTCACAATGAAATCCGTTGCTACAAGACCCCAACGGCGCGTCGGAACCGGTAAGGCGGTCGGATCATTCAATGTCTGCCCATGAAAGTCTTTTTGCTGCTGGCATGTGCTGCAACCAGCACAATAACGTAAATCATCTCTGGTTTTGTGCTTCCAGTGAAAATCTGCCAGACGTGCCAATGTCTTAGCGAAGGCAAAATGACCGCCTGCGGGAGAGTCGTGCGCAAGCTCCAGAACATTGCGACGGGCCTGTGAAGGGATACAGAGGCGCCCTTCGTACAACAAACGGCAATCATCGAGGCGAAAAGACGGTAAAAGAGTGTCGATCCGCTTACGTTTTTTGGCATCTTGCGGCCAGACGCCATTCAGGGCATCAAAGATAGGTCCGAACTGCTGGTCGGCGGCATAATCTCCAATCTCCTTTTGTAGAAGGGAGAGCGGTTGTGTGGTGGACATCAAATTCGACAACTCAACACGATGTGGGATGTGCGACAAGGCGTCGCCAAGGACATGGATCCGACCCTTCTGAAGATTCACTTCCCGAATGTTAAAAGAGGCGAGCATGTCCAGCCAACGAGCTTCCCGGCGGTTGAGGGTCTTTTTTGTCAAGAAGTTCTGAACAACCTGATTGTCCGTAATAACATCGAAGGAGGAACCCTCAAGGTAACAGCGAAATCGCATGAGAGCAAAGACGAGTCCAAGAAGCTCGCGTTCGTTGGCAGTATAATTTTGCTCGGCCGCCGTCAGCTTGCGCGACGTGTACGCGATAACCCGATCCCCGCCAGAATCGTCAAGTTGGGTCAGGGTAGCGCCCAGTCCAGTTTGCGAGGCATCGATGTGAACACGAAACGGTCTGTTCCAATCCGGAGGCATGAGCACAGGAGCGGTGACCAATGCGGACTTTAAATCGCGAAAGGCTGCAGATGCGGCGTCATCCCAGGCTCGAATGCCAATGCCCTTCTGTGTGAGACGAGTCAATGGGGCTGCTCGGGAAGAAAAGCGAGGAATGAAGCGGCGGAAGAACTGTACCAGGCCAACGAAACTGCGCAGCTCCGTTAGCGTCTGAGGGGTAGGCCAGTTTGTAATAACCTCCGTCTTGCCGGGATGAACGCGAATCCCAGCGCAACTGACAATCAGTCCCAGGAACTCGGTTTCGGATTTCAAGAAATCACATTTCTTCGGAGACGCATAAAGCTTATGTTGTCGAAGCCGCTGCAGGACCGCACGGACATGGTCAAGATGCTCCTCTCGTGTACGACTGTAGATCAGGATATCATCGATGTAAACCACTAGAAAGCGATCAATTTAGTCATGAAAAACTCTGTTCATGAGTCCCTGGAACGTAGCTGGAGAGTTGCAAAGGCCCATCGGCATCACCAGATACTCGAATTGACCGTACTTGGTGTTGAATGCCGTCTTCTCGATGTCACTGGGACGAAGGCGAATCTGATGAAAACCAGTCTTCAGATCCAGCTTCGAAAAGTACGAGGCCTGGCCGAGCCTGTCAAACATCTCGTCACATCGGGGAATCGGTGCGCGGTTCCGTTTAGTGATACGGTTAAGCGCGTGGTAGTCAACGACCCCACGAAGCCCGTCGCTACTCTTCACAAAAAACAAAGGAGCCCCATACGGCGATTGGCTCGGGCGGATCTTACCCGATTTCAACAGTTTGTCCACATAGTCACGAGCTGCAACCAGCTCTGCAGGAGACAGCTGATAGAGTGTACGGTACGGCGGTTTGGACCCCGGCTGAATGTCAATGCTATGCTCGATATCGCGCTCAGGTGGCAGCCCTGCAGGCAGCTCGGATTGAAAAACGTCCTCAAACTCGTGCAAGATAGAGCGAAGATACTCATCAGATGGAGAAAGAAGGGTTTGTTTCGGCTTGCGGGAAGCAGGGTCATTGGAAAGGCTGTTACAAGATGAGGCGCGGCGAGAAACAGCATGGAATATCTTTGTGTCGCTTGGAAACTTGCGGAGAAGCTTCCGGAACCGTTTCACGCCAAGCGATGTTACAAGCAGCGGCTGTAAGCGGGCAACAACCCTTGCCTTCAAAGCGTATCCACCAACTGAGATGAGTCGCTTCGCGTAGTCAGTGTTGGGGTTTTCCATGGCGTGCCAGGGCATGCCTAACAAGACGTCGTAACGGCAATCGGCAACCAGCCAAGTCCCCGTAAACACGTAATCGCCGACTTGAACAGTCCCGCTGGCAAGTTCTGTGGCGATCTCATTGGAACCGCGTTTAGAATGATTGACGTCCATCAAGGTAGGCGTAATTTGAAGGGAGTCTCTGTACCGCTCCGCAAAACTGTGCGAAAGGACATTTGTAGTACAGCCATCATCCTTCAAGATCGAAACTGGGATGGAATTAAACGTTCCGTCCATAACAAGAAGCGGAACACACGGAGCACTACCGATACCACTAGGTAGCTGCTCAGCAAACGGCACGTTTGAGACAAGGGGTCCTTCCGACGTGCAATACTTTGGTTGGGAAGGACCGTTTAGTTTTCCTCGCTATCAGACCCTATGGTTTCGGCTTCAGCTAAGGCCGCAACCACGTTTGCAACGGCGGCGGAAGAGTGCGTATTCCTTGAGAGATGTTTATACGGACGACATCCAGGTTTGTGGCACGTGAAACAGGCGTTGTTTTTGATGTCTTCCAGGCGTTGCTTGGAGCGCGCACTGTGACGAACGTTAGTGTTCCCAATGTCCATTGGTTCGGGAGCTCCATTGTTTGAAGAGCCGCTGGCATTACTGCCACTGGATGAGCCACCAAGACTGAGACCCTCAAAGGCGGCTTCAACGCGCATGGCAATTTTTGTGGCTTCTTCGAAGCCGAAACAGTTTGCCTTACGAACTTCGAATTGAATTCTAGGGTTCAGCCCACTTACAAACTTGTCCCATTTCTCACTGGAAGTCATGTCAGGCACCGTCAAAACAATGTTCCGAAAGCGTGAAAGATAGTCTGCAACACTTCCGGTTTGTTTACAGGATCGAAGAGAGTCTCTTGCTCGGCGTTCATGATCCTCTGGCACAAATTCACGTCTGATAGCTTCGGTAAACTCCGTCCACGTCTGAGGCACAGTACTAGCCTTCAAGACTGTGTACCACCAAATTGCGGCCGTGTCTGTGAGCAAAGTAGTCGCAAAAGATATTCGATTCTCGTCACTCAGTACAACGTTTCCATTAGCAAGCTGAACGAGATTGAAATATTGATCTACTTTGTACAGCCAAGTGTTAACAATGAGAAAATCTCTATTGCCACTGAACACTTCCGGCTTAGTCGGTTTCAGATTGATCGGCCCAGCGTTGGTTGCAGCGTCCATATTGACAAATGCACAGCGATTGCTACCAGTTCAACAAGGGATGTAAGGTAATGGCAACTGGGTCGATGGCCCTTTTTACTGAGCCTCTACTGCTCTGCTGTGGGCTCTTAAATACGCCCCCATACCTATCCCTTCGCGGTCGTTCGCATATCTTCAACACATTCCTAATTACGCGACCGTTTTCATCACTGTGTCAGCGCCCCTTTGGAGGCATTCAAAGTGCTCTGTTGCAATTTATGTCCTCGATGTGCACTGGATTACACCCTTCTGGACGCCAGAAACTGTCGCGTTTGACCCAGCATTCAACAATGCTGTATTTCTGGAATTTCTGCAACACACCGGGATAGATTCAAGGCCGCTGCCACCTCGAAGGCACAACAAGAACGTGCTTGAGTCTAAGCATAGGGTTATCCGTGACGTCTTTCTACGCATGAATGAAGATTTGAAAATTTCTTATCAGCGCAATCCTCCTCTGATGATCAGTCAGGCAATTCGCATTTCTAACGATCTCTATGGTAACGATGTGATGTTAGCCCAAGAACTTGCAAAGGGTTACGCTAGGCCACTTGAATCTGCTCAGCGCCCGACTCTACTGCCGCAAGAAATCGTAGACGCTCATCAAACTCTGATGGCAAAACGCAAGCTCACCCTCATTTTACGCTCCAAGAGTTTGAAAGAATTTCCTATTTCAGTTGGCGATTTGGTGCAAGTGTTCATCAAACTCCAACATGAGAAAAGAGGAAAGTGGTCGCAACCGAAACCTGTTCTTTCGTTCGACATAGAAAGCAGGACAGTTACTGTCCCAGGTAAATCCGGCAGAACAGTGTCCACAGCCATAGAAGATATCAGACCCGCTCTTCACACCGAAGAACTAGCTACTGCTGTGCAACACGCTATTGACGACATGGATCGGACGTTGGAATACTCCTTGTCGGACAACAATGGTTTCGCAGATGACGTACCCACCGAGCCGCTCGACAGTTCTCTGGTAGAGAGTGGAAAATCACTTCTGAACTCGGATTCAGAATCAGTATCTATCGGACCGCAATACCCGAGCGTAGGGGACCGCATTGAAGTATACTGGCCCCAAGACGAGAAGTTCTATGAAGGAACTGTAACGAAACACAACCCCCGTACACAGAAGTACTCTGTCAATTATCTTCAAGGAGACAAAGAAGTATTGAAGCTGCAGGAAAAGAAGTGGAAATATGCCGAAGGAAGAAGTGAAGCGACCGAGAGAGGACCAACTGAAGCTGCGGAATTAGATGAGGTTGTGGAAACCCCTTTTGAAGCAGCGGAAATTCAGCTTTCTCCAGGGCAGGAGCTGGAAAGCAAAGAACGCCAAACAATTGCTTCGTACTTCCAGGCGTTTGGTAGTCGAGCGTTTATGCTTCACCAAGCGCAAAGTTTGCCTCCGTACGCGACCCAGAACGCATACGAGAGAGAAGAAAAGTCTTTCATGAGAACTGTACGCGTCGTTCCGATCTCGAAGATGCCTCAAAATGCCAACGTGTTGACAAGTCACGTCCTGTACAAAGTCAAGAAGGGCGACGACGGGGCTTTTACTCTCAAGGCACGTATAGCTGTTCATGGCAACAAGTACAGGGAGAAGAACTTATTGAAGACCGATTCAGCTACCTTTCCTTCCGTCGGTATTCGCATTCTGTTGTCACTTGCAGTTTTCTTTAAGTGGACACTGGCCAAAATTGATTTCAAATCTGCGTATCTCCAGACCGAAGCGAACCGTGACGTTTACGTCATACCTCCAAGAGAGTGTAGCACAAGGTATCGTCACTACTGGCTGCTTCTGTCCGCAGCATATGGACTGGTTATTGCAGGTGCTAAATGGCAGCAACTCAGCGATGACGTGCTTCGCAGTTTCTGATTTCTGCAGGTGGTTTATGTCCCGCAGCTATTCTATCTGGTGGAAAGCGGCAGGATTTGCATCTTGGCTGTAAAGATAGTAGACGATATCCTATTTGCGGGCCAGAGAAACAAAGTGTCTGTGGTGCAATGCCCCAAAGGGGAAAAACACCGAAAGACGTCCGGGATCTTCCTCTCACGAGGTGAACCCAGTTGGGTAGAGCCCTCCCAGAGGTGTCACGGCGAAGCCGGTTTGTAAGACCAGGGACACCTGTCGCGACTCGCGCAGGGAGGTGAAGGCGAAGAATCGGTATCCGCGTGAGCGGGGTGTGATCCTCAGTAGAGGTATGTTTCCACGTAAGTGGGGTTGTGTGAGCGGATGCGCACACGAGGGCCGCGGATAGCGGGAGGTGCTACCCTAAAAAGGGGAAAGAGGAAGGACGAAGTGGGTCGCGAGAGCGACGAGTAGATACGGCAATGCCGGTGGACAGGACTCCCTATACAGGGCGAAACAGCAATATGATTGGAACAATTAGTACTCCCAATGATGGGTCTCCTTTAGATGTGCAAGGGGGGTGAACTTCGGTACACTACGGTGCTTCCCTCCAAGGAGGAGTTGAGAACACGCGGAGGCGGTAAAGCTCAGAGCCAATTCCCCAGGTTGGGGTCCCTTGTTGGGGAAGGTTTACTGGTGCGACGGCATTGCGCCGTCGCACTAAGTACTAGCTTCCCAGAAATGGGTGTGAAAATAATAAATAAAATTAACTAAAATACTCCACATTCCGTGGCAACATCCACTACTGTGGCCAACCGCCAATTGACCCAAAACCGTGTCCCACGTGTCCATACCCACCATTGTGGGGCGTAGTTCATATACACACTACACAACCGATAATATCGGGAAAGCGTTCAAGTGCCCAGAATCCCTCCCTGAGGGCGTTGCACTTCAGTGTCCGCCTTAATCAAGAAGATTGGAGAGCAATATCAACTGGGTACTATAGTGTACGGTCCTGAACAGTTCACGTTCTACGGACTCCGTGTGGAGCAGCCAGAAGATGAAACTATCTCAATTGATGGCGAAGAGAAGCTGCAAGCCTTTGATGGATACGTACTGTCTCGGCCCCGACGTAAGGAACTAGACCAAGCTCTAAGTGCAATTGAAGCCTCTGCGTTTCGGTCCCTGAACAGCTCCATTGGATGGTTAGGAATTGCAGCTTCCCCGTTTTGCGCACATGACGCAAGCTATCTTCAGCAAAAGGGGACCTAGCCCACCTGTCAAAGACATTGTCACCCAGGTCAATTTACTCAAGTTATTAAAAAGGCGTGGTTCTGTGCTCAAGTTTGCTAGACAGAATGGAGAAATGCAGTGTGGAATAGTTTTATTTTGCAACGCAAGTCACAGCACCGATCATGGACAGCTCGGATTTGTTGCAGGAATGCTCTTCGGTGACCTGTCCTTGGATTCAGTGTTTCATACTATGAGCTGGAGCTCTCATAAGTCTCGCAGGCCGGTGAAGTCAATTGGATCTGCTGAGATTCTTACGTCAGGAGAGGCAATCGAGGAAGGAAAGGTTTTAGCGAAGGCATATAGTAAGCTATTGGGGTTTGAAATTGGACTATGGATTGTCTTCGATTCAAAAGATCTGTATGGAACATTGTCTACATGCAGGAACGCGTCTGATAGATCGATTCGAGGAGACGTGAGTGTTATCCGATTCGACTTTGAAACTAAGAAGATTGAGCGCATGGTTTGGGTTCCTGGGAAGTGCAACTACGGCGATCCTCTAACCAAAACAGACAGTCCTATGGTTGACGCTCTACAGAACCTCCTCTATTCTGGACGAATCTCGATTGATTTCGAAGTTGCACTTTTGAATTGATCGGACAAGTCCACTGGTTGGTAGTATTTTGAAAAGGGATTGGTGTGAGATTTAGGTGAGATTTAGGAGTCTCACCTCTTACAAGAGATTTATCTATTTTGCGTAAGAACATAAGCGTGTCGTTCTCTGCTGATTGTTATTGATTCCACTTGGATGGTGAGCTGATTACATGGACTGCAGAATATCTGAGTTGGAGCCGCTCACAAGTAGTCGGTTGCAAAGCATATAAATACCGGTGGCAGTTCTCCGATAACAAGAGAACCAAGAGAAGAAGAGAGACGAAGGTAAAAACGTCAAGTTCTACCGCCGTGTAGTAAACCAATTGATATCCGATCCATAAACCCAACGTCGTGCCTAGTCATAACTTTTAATTAACAAACAACTGCTACCCGTTCTTTCACTATATTTGATGTTTGTACACCTACAAATGTACCTTTTCCCTGTTTGAGAGTTATAGATAAACAAATGCTGCGGTATAACCAACAAAGTAGCAACTTATTTTAAATATTCAGAAGTTTACATTTCAAATTCAAGTCTCAATGGCGTTTGTTAATGTTTTGAAATAGCGCCTTTCTAAATTAATTATCAAAACTTAAGCATCTGGTCTTCAATATTCACCACTTTCTACTTTTGATGACTACATTTCTAAAACTGAAATCAGTCAGTCAAAAGTCACCATATTTCTGCTGCAGTCCGTCAGTCAGGAATACTGCCCTGGAAGATATACCAAGTGCTGGCTTCCCGCGCTCTTTTTCGTCCTCGCTCCGCTTCTTCCTTTTCTATAGATGCGTACTGTGTACGAAATTTCTAGTTCTAACGACAAAGGTACTTGGCTTTTGAAACAACCATCAATGTTTCAAACTATTTCTGAGAACAAAGACCTCTTTTTCTTGCAGTTGGTCACGATTGAAACAGCGCACAACATGAACGCCAATGTAGCCCTTTGCCAGCATTTGGTTGAGAGAGGCGGAAGCAAAAGGAGCAGAGCACCAAACTGCTGCAATAAAAAGCCACAGCTGCAGTCTATGGGGAGCCACAAACGGGCCTTTGTTGATCCGGTACGCTGCGCAGAAAAGATAGCCAACAGTAGACTCGCGTAGCGCTAGAACGGCACAGGGAACAGGCACAAGTCCTCAGAAGACTATCCGAGGTTGCCTCCGTCCTCCAGGCACCTGCAACTGGAGTTCAGGCTTTTATTCTGCGCTGTATCTCGCGCAGAACTCTTCGTCGCTTGTTGCGTGGGCTGCGTCCCGCGGAACCTACTAGGTTCCACTTACTACTGCGTAAGTTGCACAGTTAGCGCTAGATTGAATTTAAGCTATCTGAGTTCCACACCCCAAAATGGAAACAATAGCTTCCTAAGAAGGGCCTCTTCGCTTCTGGCAACGTTTTGATTCGCTCGATACACCAACAGTCCCCCATAATCGAATGTCTAATTCGGTTATTTAATGTCGATGTTTCGGGCGATTCGGCGTTGTCGGTGCGTCCCTGATGTGCGTAGTTCTTCAATGTACTCTTTCGACAAGACAGGTACGTCTTGCTGTAGGGAGTCTAGGGAGACCCAATCTGTCTCGCGATCACTGAAACCCTTCCATTTCACGAGTAGTTGTAGTACGCCGTCCTTTCTTCGAATATCCTGAAACTCCTCGATCGTCAGCAATTCGTTTGCCTGATAGGCGAGATAGTCTCTGATATCCTGAGTGACTTCGAAATCTTTGATGCAGGACAATTTCAGTCTGCGCCCATGGACCCATTCTTTCTTGCTCGTGAGTAGGTCCTCAACCTCAAAAACGTAATTGTCTCGACAAAGTAGGATGCGAAGGGCCCAAACCACTTCAGGTTTAGCTTGTGTCCGGTATTCCTTTGCAGGACACGGTGGAGGACGAAATCTCCTTCGACAAAGTTGATGGGACGTGCGCCTGTCTTACAGTTGTGGGAGTCGACTGAAGAATTCCTCTGCTTCTTTGATCGCTCAGCGCAATCCCTATGCAACTTAGAGAGAGAATGTTGTAACCTTTTTACGTCCAAAACTGCTTTTTCGCATTTCCACGTCGAGACTATCCACGGCTTTTACATTATTTTTTCTGACAATGGCATTCAGTGGAGAATCTCTAGGGAGGCTGGTGAAAACCGTTAGCGGGCAGTTTCCGTTCAGTCTTCGAGTTGGGGCATTGTTGAGAGCGGACTGAATGATGGGCAGCACGGATGCTCAAGCGGTGTGTGGGAGTTGGAATTCGGAAAGTTAAGTGCGAGTTGTTCTGAATAGCTCGCGGCATACGACTTCTACGGATCCGTTGCTCCACGGGCAATAGGGTAATGTGAAATGATGTTGGGCCTTCAGGGCTTCTGAAACTCGTTCCATAAGCTTATTTTTGAAATTACTACCCTGGTTTGATATCCCTCACCTTGATACGCCGAAGGAGGCGAACCAGTCCAAAATTGTCGCAACTGTAGTGTCAGCGTTGGCTTCGGTGGTAGCCTTTAACCATACATATACGGAAAAGTCGTCCTTAATGATCAAAACATAGAGTAAATCTCCATCTCCCTTCTTCATGAAGCAGTAGTCAAAGGGATCATCTCGTTTGGCTTGCTGGCATGTAGACCATGACCAACGGGTCTCGGTACCACGGAGCTCGACTCCGTTGCTATGCAGTGGTAACAGTATCCGACAAACTGATGGAGGTCTTTTGTGAGATTTTTCCACCAGAATAGCTCGGCAATTGATGCCTTCGTTGGCTCGTATGCTCGGTGTCCTCCTCGCCCGGTGGGCACTGCAACCAAGATGCGAAGCCAGAGATGGGAATCTGACTCGGGGATCCAGATTTTTCCAGCACAGCACTTCCAGGGCCTAGATATCTTGGAGAGAGCTGGAGGAGCTTCCATGGAGTGAGAGACCTGCCACTTGTTGATATCCTGCTCCGTGGGCCAGTCTAGTTCGTCGATGAGAGTGGGGTTCATTAGTGCGACCATTAGCGCACAGAGTTTTCCTACTACTGTTGGAGTCACGATATTTTTTGGCTACACGGCCTATCTGGTCAATAGGTCCGCCCAGACGTTCTTCTCCCCTGGGACATGTTCGATAATGTACCGAAACGCGCTCAACTTCAAGGCCCAGTGCATAAGCTTATTCGCCGTATACCGTGCGATACAGGGGTTTCGACCGTATGGATCGTATATATACACCACATTTGCGTGGTCTGTGTAGATAGATGTGGTTCTTCCGGCTGTCAAGTAGTTCATACGACACATCGCTTTGACAATGGCATAACCCTTTTTCTCCGGGACGCTCCATCGCAGGATCCCTTGAATGCGCCCGAGATGAAGCACATAGGCTCATGCTGCTGTTCGTCCACTGGCTTAGACTCGTCGCCGGTAGGGGATTGCGTGAGGATAGCAGACCAGTGAGAGTCAGAGGCGTCAGTGAACAACCAAACCCGGTGACCGTTTTTCGGAAGTGAAAGTCTAGTAGCTGCGGCCATTTGTGATACCACGTTCTCAAATGCAGCAGTGTGATCGGTCCCCCACGAGTCGCTAATGCGTATCTGTCCCACTGCTTTCTTGGTCCTTTTGCCGGCTTTCTTGTACGCGTCTTCGAGCAGGTTATGAAGCGGTTGGATTATCTTCGAAAAGTTCGGGATCGAGTTTCTCATCCAATTCGTGGGGCAGATACGCTTTTGAAGTTTGCTACCCATCTTGGGTTTCCGCATCTGAAGCAAGGCGTCGATATTGCGTGGATCGAAGCGAACTCCATCTTTGGCTATGATACGACCGCAAAACCTAACTTCCTTGCAATAGAAATAGGACTTGGCTGGGTTGACCTTGAAATCAACTTCGTTGCATACTTTAAGAAGCGCTTCGATGTCTTCCAGCAGCTCATTTCCGACTTCCCGTACATTAGAAAATCATCCAACCACTGTATCATGTGCTTCACCTTCTCGGTGAAGTGTTCGCTGGTGACGGATTGAAAATGATAACCAGAGTCAGTTCCACCCTGGAGGGTGCATGTTGGGCAGTAGACTCCGTCTGGAGTTTGTATTGCCATGATCTCCTGGGACTTGGAGTCTAGAGGGATTTGCCAGTAGCCGTGCGTGAAGTCGATGTTTGCAAAACATTCGCTCTCGCTGCAGTCCTGAAGCAGTGACTCTAGATGTGGCATTGATTATTGTAGCGGAATCGTCTTTGCGTTTGTCCCTTGGAGGTCGACTGTGAATCGGAGTTTATCTGTTCCGGGTTTTGGTACGGCAAGTGCAGGACTAGTCCAATGCGCCCCGGGGATCTTGTAGACTGCTCGATTTTTCTCCAGCTGCTGTATCGTGTGCCGGATAAAGACTCTCTGGTTGCGGGCTTAACGACGGTGCACGCAACGGAAGGGCTTGGCGTTTGGCTTAAGCTTAACAGAAAACGGTCGTACCTTCGCCGGGGGGTCTGGACCGAGCTTGATCCTAAAACAATCACGGTGCCTTTCGAGCAGCAGCTTCAGCGATTCTGAACTTTTCGCTGAAATACCGTTCTCTCTGGCGTCGGCTACTGCCTTATCCATTGCTTCCTGAATAAAGGATTTTGAGTCGGTTCCAAATCCAGCTTGTAGGCACTCGGAGGGCTCCACTGGGTCGTCGTCCGCATTGCTATAACTCAGCCCTCTAAAGGATGTGGAGGAGATCCGAATAGTATTTGCCTTTAATTTCTCCTCGGATTTTACGTCGATCGCTCCACCTACATTTTGCAGGTGCTTTGCGAGGTCGAATCCCATGGCCTTGAGCAATGGTCTTCCCAAGAGCACCTCTGCCATTTCCTCATCTGAAATGAGGAAGTCTACATCTCTGATGCGGACAGGTAGGCCAGTGTTGGGCAGGACGATGGTTAAAGACAATTTAGTCTTTCTGGAGGCTGTCGAAACTCCAGTTTGTCCCCTTCCTTTAACGGCAGGGTCGAGTACGAGTGGTTTTTCGAACTGTTGAAACGTTTTTGGGTGCTTTCGGCAGATTTCATTAAATAATGAAATTGGAATTGCGGACATGTCGGCGCTTGAGTCTCCTAGATCTATTGCGCGCACGTCGTTCAAGAAGATTGCGTAGCGTCCTTCTTCCTCGTTCGGGACTCCGGTAGGTGTGGAACGGAGAGCAGCAACTTTGGTTTGTTAGTTGCGCTTCTTTTTGTTGCCGACGAATTCATCCAGAAGTTGGTTCTGCATCTCTTTTGGCGTGATGGGACATTTTCTGATAGGGTGGATACCGTCACATTCTTTGTTTAAACACAGCTTGTCCCAGGTGCTCTTGTTTCCCTTCGTTTCCTGGGTGCTAGAATTTCCTTTCTGACCGAGCCTGTCGTGAACTGAGCGGCTGGTTTTCTGTAACTTCTTCGGAGGTTCCGAATCGATACTTTCCGGGCGGCTTTTTGGCTGTCCATTTCCGTGCTTTCTCTTCAGTTTCAACGTTGCAGCCTGAACAGCGTGCACTTGATCTGCATGTTTTGAAACGTTAGCAAGAAATGTGAGACTCCCTTTCTGCTCCGAAGTCCACATCCCCATTTGGTCGCGAACGAGCTGCCTGAGCTCTGGTGGTTTGACTTTGTAGACTAGCTTCGTGACTAACTGCTTGCATCGTCCGTCTCGGTGATGAATTCTGAAGCGTTATGCTCGTCCAAAGCGGCAATGACATCCTAAACAAACTGTTCGGCTGCCCCAGCGGGGTCCCTCGAAAGTGGTTTGTATTTGACACCGGATAGTGCCTCTTCGACACGGTTGTTCAGATCTCGGGATGTGTGGGCAAGGCGTGAGTTAAACCAGTCCTTGACTGCTTCATCTGTAGGTTCTTCTGCCTTTGAGGCGCCGGCGATGCGGCCTAGAATACACAAACTATGCAAAATTTTTGGCTTCATGCATTGGCGGATAGATGCTGCCTTGATCTTCTGACTGCGTGGTCTTCCTATATTGATATCATCCACGCGTTTCTGGTAGGCTGCGTATATCGTCTCAAAACGGATGAGCTCAGGTTGCGTTGCTTTCCCCAGTGTAGGAACTTGTATTGTGTTCACCAGTCCATATGTCGACATCTCCTCGTTCCAATGTCGCGATACGATTTGACAAACCAAAGCGCTTTGTTGATCCGGTACGCTGCGCAGAAAAGATAGCCGACAGTAGACTCGCGTAGCGCTAGAACGGCACAGGGAACAGGCACAAGTCCTCAGAAGACTATCCGAGGTTGCCTCCGTCCTCCAGGCATCTGCACCTGGAGGTCAGGCTTTTATTCTGCGCTGTATCTCGCGCAGAACTCTTCGTCGCTTGTTGCGTGGGCTGCGTCCCGCGGAACCTACTAGGTTCCACTTACTACTGCGTAAGTTGCACAGTTAGCGCTAGATTGAATTTAAGCTATCTGAGTTCCACACCCCGAAATGGAAACACTAGCTTCCTAATAAGGGTCTCTTGACTTCCGGCAACGTTCTGATTCGCTCGATAGACCAACAGCTTTCACCAGGCGTTCATGAGGCTTTATACTCCTATCTTGCGTTGATTGATGCCTTTTTGCGGTTGTGCTCGGAGCTTTCGGCTCTCTGTGCCGCCGTTTCCCTTCCACCAGAATTCCTCAATGTCCTGTTCCCGAGTGGCACACCGTCCTACTCCGATAACCTTTCCGCCGCTCACGGCTCGACTCTCAGTTCGCCACTTGGAGTTTAGGAAAAGGTCCCATGACATCGTGTGCCCTGGAGAAAACCCATGGCATCTGACACCAGAGTCCTGTGTGTCGAACGCCTCTTCTCTAATTGTCGTGAGCTGGGGGGAGTTTTAGGGTTTTTGTGGCCAAGGCTCCTGACGTGAGCGGTTCCAACTCGGAGTTCTTGTCGATATTGACGAGCATTGAGAGCTGGTTGCTGACCGGACTCGTGGGAGAGTATTGCCAGCTGTAAGCGCGGACAAGGGGGCCTTCATGGAGTCTGGAGGTTTGTTTGTGTGATGCAGTGGTTCATTGATCAAATCGCAGTGCTCGGAAGGCGGGATGTGGTTTGTGTCGGACCAGAGACAGACGATTCCTTCGTCTGAAGTGGATCGGTATCTGGAGCTTGTGAGCGGTACTCCGTACGGAAACGCGAGGCTGGTGCAGCCCATCAATGGCCGCACAATCACGTACGGCGAAGACGTTCTGAGCAAACAGTTGAAAGTGAGTGATCTATGGTGCGTAACTATTACTATGGTTGTCGTTGTCGTAGCACCGTTTGGTGGGTCTGATAAATGGGAATAAAAAAGGGGTTGAACAAGCACTTCTCTTCTTCTTTTTCTTTGCCAGCATGTATTTATGCTCGAGAATGATCACGTGTAGAGCTGCTGAAATGTTTGTAGACTGCCCACCAACATACCGATCATATCGGTTTCCGTTTCTTCGTCAGTACAAAAACTGTGCCAAAATTTGGTGCGATATCAACAAATTTACGAAACAAAACGTTGAAGTCGTATCTGTTTTTAAGTTGGCAGACTTGGCAGCTTACACAGAGTACACTATACAGCAAGTAACTTATACATTTCATTGATTGATTGCTTCCTATGCCACAAGGTCAACAATTTGTACAAAAAAACACTGGAAACGAGCAGCCACAAAGAGTTCTTTCATAGCACATCTCGGGATTGGGGCGTTTGATAAGTACCACGAAGCTAATTATAAGTAAAAAAGTTTCTGAAGAAATTATTGTGCGTTTTCATATATTTCCATCACTGCGTTTCGTTTTAGGAAGTTGCTATATGAATTCATCGTGCGCTTCGAAACAAAACAGATCCGACGAAAGCAATTCTAATGTTTTGTCTAAGAAACGAGAAAATGTACATCAAGCTTTTAGGTTTTAAAAGGTTACCTTTAACCGACATCTTCTTTTTGTAGAATTCTGAAAACCAAAAAGATCAATCGATACATACTCAACAGATTTTACGTGTTTTATCAAGTACAAGAACAAGAAAGAAAACATGCCGGCAACAGACTACTACATTGGCAGAACTGTCAACCAGAGGTGGCGACCAAGTGCTCTGATTGGAGTCGGAGGTTTTGGGTGGGTTTATTCAGCCATCGACCTCAGCAGTAGGCACGGTTCGGTCGTAATTAAGTTCGCAGAAGCTGATACAGAGGAAGAGTTTCCGGATTCACTTACATGTTTGCGTACGGAATATGAGTGCCTCAGGCGTCTAAACCGAGACGTACCTCATCTTCGCGTGCCCACTGTGTACGAGTGGGGTAGCTATGAAGATACTGATTACTTAGTTATGAAAAGACTGGGATATTCTGTTGACAGTTCGCTTTTTGCGCGTAGTCGGCCAGCATCCAATTACAGTATTCTGTATACTTGCAACCAGGTGTTTAACATCCTTCGGCGTCTGCACGAAAGAAATGTAGCACACGGCGATATAACGCTGAAAAACGTTGTGTTTGGAAGGAGTGGTGATAGAGACAACCTGTATGTCATTGACTTTGGCAGTTCCCGGCCGGCGGATCCTGATCTAGTGCTAGATGATGTCGCAGAACTGTGCCATTGCATGGTGCTCATGTTTAGAAATGGGGTGGATGGTCTAGTGCCAGATAATGAGCGGGAAGGGCTCCTCTACGACTCATTGACAGCGATCCAGGTGCAAATGATTCGTAGAAATCTGGACAGAGCGTTCGAACTGAGGGCCAGGCAAGGAACGCCCATTCCGCAGGAGGTTGCTACCATTGTGCGCACGGTGATGAGCGGCAATGATATAGATCACTCGGAACTAGAGCGCTTGTTCCTGCGCGCTCTCAATGGTGCCAGCACGTAGAGCAATGCAAGGACACGGTGAGTGCTTGCATTTGAGGCCAGGCCTCCCCATTGCCAAATTAGGGAATATAGAAGACACATATTAAAAAAGGCATTCAATAGCCACAACCAACTATGAAATCGTGGGTGTACATATGTTTTGTACTTCATTGTTATTGGTAACGTATCTACTGACAAAAACGAGACGCTGGACGTGTTGACCAACAAGCGACATTGTTAATGGGACACGCACTCATCTTCGCCCTAGGCCACGTACGATGGCCCCCTAAGGGTTGCCTGGTATCCGTACTTAAGCCCCAATAAACTACCCGGAGCTCCCCAAAAGCTCCCGTCAATTGCCTTGTGCCAATATACTTGGCTCCTTGAAGCGGCTAACCCCCTTCACCACTCAGCTACGATGAACTTCGCCTCAATTACGGAGGCCACCATGAAAACCGTAAACAACGCGCACAAGAAAAAGAAAGCTGCGTGGCATCTTCACCCCAGTTCGAGCGTTCTAAAGCAGTGAGATCGGTGCCATTCGACACAAGTCGCCCCTTCCCAAATGAGCGCAAATGTTGCAGCTCTCTCTGTGAAGAAATAAATGCGGTCATCATCGCAGTGCCATTCCTTAAGACAGCAGCGCGAGTACATGCGCATTCATTTGCACACCAATCTGCTTCAACGCCACGCTGTACCTACTTGCGCCCCTCCGCAATTGCATATACTGGCTCGAGCGCGTCGCAGGACGCAAATCGCTGCCAAAGCTGCTCATAAAAGGCAAAAGACCAACCGCCATTTGTGTGGAGAAATGACAAAACTAGGAACACAATAGACTGGTGATAGCAAAAATATTTCTATTCTGATACATTGAGTTCGTAACTTTGCTGGAAGGTAACTACAAAATCGAAAGTATTTCTTCAACAATTTGTACGAGAATGGTAAACAGCTAAATGTCTCTTTGGTCTAGAAGACTACAACCGGTTCTCTGGCGATTTCTCCAGGCTAACGCCCTGAAATAACGAATCGCTCCGACTCTACTGCTGATTACTCCAGATATTATCCTCAAATAGAAGACTTTACTTAAGGTGGCGAGTACTCTGAATCCATGAAACTGAACAAGCAAGCGGAATACGTCACAAAACTACTTCAGTTTCTCGACATTTGGCGTTGCTCTCTTACGCCAATATCTCTCATCACCACTTCATCTGCACTTGCCCCCTTTGCTGCAACTCTCCAGTTTAGTATGACCAGTCTTCCGCTACAGTTGCTATGTTGCGTGCTTTTTACCCTTGCAGCCGCCAATGTCTGGGATATGAGGGGCACCGCCTTCTCCACTGGACATGACACAGCCGTTTCTCGCCAATGGATGCCAGTTACGGCGATCAAGCGCCTCAACACCAATTTCGTGTACATCTTCGTGTAAATACACCAAGATGTTCAAATGTGGTGCTTAAGGGCTTAGAGCACAACAGGAGACTTTACGCGATATGTCACGGCGGGGTAGTGAAAGAGGTATTGAGCTGGGGCGTAAACTAGCTTGTTGAACTACCCTGGGTAAGGTATGTGAAACCATGATACAGATCGCACTCAACGAAAACGCACCCCCGACCAAACAGAGTCAACGTGAGATGACACATCCCCAGTAGCAATGTTTTCACAAAATGGAGTGCAGGTGCTGGCTGATGTGAGACTCTTGAATAGATTCGAGGCTGCCTGGAGAGTTATTGGAAGGCAGAAAATTGGCACGGCACGCCGCGGTGAAGGAGCTGCGTTACCTAGAGGTTTGTAGTGGATGCTACGCACCCACTTCATCTTGGAGCACCGGCACCCACCAACCTCTGTCTCTGTTACCCACGCGTGGGTTGCAGTTTACCGTCTGCACCGTAGGTAGCACTTCACCTCTATGTGTTTCCAGATTGGGAAAAACCATCGGTGTCCTTTAGACACGATTAGCGCGCCTCTTCAGTAAACTCGGGGGCATCGAACTCCTCACCTTTCATCCCATACCCCGCACTTCAACCGAACCGCGCAAAAGGTTGCATGGACTCAATGTGGAGAACGAGGTACATTTGTGAAGGACGGTTGGAGAGCTTTGTTCTTTTCTTTGCTACCTCAATCCTTCCTCTAATGGAAGCATTGTAATGCGAGGCCCGTCATTGTGCGCCAAATTCAAAACCGGAGTATGCCTAAGGTGCAATAGTACATGCTTCCCTTTCCAGTTGCACGTGAAGCGCCGCCGCTCTTCTGCTAGGAAGACAGTGGACCACAACTCCGCAAAAGAACACCTGCGCTTCATGCACATCATGACTCTTCCGTTTATGTGCCGCTTCCACCACGTGAGCAGGTAACGCGAAAGGAGGTGGCTTGCCAGTCCAGCAGTTCAAGTAGAACATATCTAGGTCAATGGAGTCATTAACGACTAAGTTTCAAAGTCAAATACTCCAGCAAGCACGGAACTCTACACTACTACCTATATTCCACAGCTCGATGACCATCTGCCGTTAGTCTATTCGGTTACGATTTCCTCTTCCCAAGTGACCTTCGTATATCGTTTGTAAGGCTTAACGGAATGCAGCTCCAACCTTGCCGTAGCAGGTTTCCGCCACTCCACAAGTTTTATTTATCTCGAGTCTATCCGTGAAGCAGTGGCCCACCCTTTACCGTTCATATGCGACTTTCATACATGCTCAGAAATGGACCGTTCCGTTTCAAAAATTTTTGCTCTACATTCATCGGCTACCAGAATCTCATATGGCAAAGAAGAATTCGGCAGTCCAAGACAACGTGGTACATAAAAATCTTCGTCGCAGGTTACAAGAGAGTCAGATCTCACCTGCTTGGCTTATGAGTGCACTGAGCTCTATTCATTCCATCCTAGTTTGCAGGCTGTTCTCCAGGTTCCGCAAGAGCTTTAGCAAAGCTTAGGGCAAAGATACGTTGCAAAGAATGAGCCTGTGGACCAGCGTCACGCCCACGTTGTGTACTCCAACAACATTTTTTAATTCCGCTACACATGTTTACATGACTATCTCGTGAGCACTCAGTACATTGGTCGAGCGATTGCTACTTACTTTTTGCTCCGCCCACATCAGGTGCCTAAACCTAGCTTTTTGTGCAATTAGTCCTGCTTTGTTCCACAGCAGAGCAAATCTTTCTCTACGATGATAAAACAACTGATGATTTGCACAAAGGACGGAGGACGGATTAAGTCCAACTTTGAGAGGAAGACATATTCTGTGCCGTATCGACTTTTTCAATAAACAAGTGAAATGAAAGCGGAGACACGTAGGTTAGACTCTTGACAAGCCCCCATTTTTCCCCTACTGACGAAGATCCTTTCTGATTGCGGCTATTCATGTCCCTTCCTGCAACCGGTAGATTCCCGTGGAGCTTTGGGTGTATATATTTGCGCGAGACCCACGTGAATACAGCTAAGAATTTAATCAGGCAAGAGAGGTCTCCTAAAGATTAAATAAGGTCTCCTGTGTATTATGGGCCCTCAATGCTTAATTGCTGCATTATGGATAGAAGTATCGTCTATAGATACTTCTCTTTCCGCAGGAAACCAAGGAACTTGTTTGACCACTGCCTAATTATATATCTGATGTACTATACTCTTCTCTCACGCGGCCTGTGAAGATGATCTATCCTAGTCTGGTTGATCAACTGGCATCGTAACACATAATGTTCTACGGTCTTCTTCATTTTTCTCGAACATTCACACATTCCCGTTCGCTTTGTAAGAAATGAAGCAACAGGATGAAACGTTTAAGCATGACCTGTATAGAACTGGGCAAATAACACCTCAGGTTTTCTGGTCTCCACGTCTGTCTTTAAAAATTCAGGTTTCTCTGTGAGCAAGCTTTCGGGTAAACGTGGCACACTGCCGTCGAACCGATGTTCAGAGCGCTTTCATCAGGCTTTGCGATTCCGACAGCCTCCAGAAAAACTATATTGTCTTTAACCATCGTCCTGCCCAACACTGGCCTACCTGTCCGCATCAGAGATGTAGACTTCCTCATTTCAGATGAGGAAATGGCAGAGGTGCTCTTGGGAAGACCATTGCTCAAGGCCATGGGATTCGACCTCGCAAAGCACCTGCAAAATGTAGGTGGAGCGATCGACGTAAAATCCGAGGAGAAATTAAAGGCAAATACTATTCGGATCTCCTCCACATCCTTTAGAGGGCTGAGTTATAGCAATGCGGACGACGACCCAGTGGAGCCCTCCGAGTGCCTACAAGCTGGATTTGGAACCGACTCAAAATCCTTTATTCAGGAAGCAATGGATAAGGCAGTAGCCGACGCCAGAGAGAACGGTATTTCAGCGAAAAGTTCAGAATCGCTGAAGCTGCTGCTCGAAAGGCACCGTGATTGTTTTAGGATCAAGCTCGGTCCAGACCCCCCGGCGAAGGTACGACCGTTTTCTGTTAAGCTTAAGCCAAACGCCAAGCCCTTCCGTTGCGTGCACCGGCGTTGAGCCCGCAACCAGAGAGTCTTTATCCGGCACACGATACAGCAGCTGGAGAAAAATCGAGCAGTCTACAAGATCCCCGGGGCGCATTGGACTAGTCCTGCACTTGCCGTACCAAAACCCGGAACAGATAAACTCCGATTCACAGTCGACCTCCAAGGGACAAACGCAAAGACGATTCCGCTACAATAATCAATGCCACATCTAGAGTCACTGCTTCAGGACTGCAGCGAGAGCGAATGTTTTGCAAACATCGACTTCACGCACGGCTACTGGCAAATCCCTCTAGACTCCAAGTCCCAGGAGATCATGGCAATACAAACTCCAGACGGAGTCTACTGCCCAACATGCACCCTCCAGGGTGGAACTGACTCTGGTTATCATTTTCAATCCGTCACCAGCGAACACTTCACCGAGAAGGTGAAGCACATGATACAGTGGTTGGATGATTTTCTAATGTACGGGAAGTCGGAAGATGAGCTGCTGGAAGACATCGAAGCGCTTCTTAAAGTATGCAACGAAGTTGATTTCAAGGTCAACCTAGCCAAGTCCTGTTTCTATTGCAAGGAAGTTAGGTTTTGCGGTCGTATCATAGCCAAAGATGGAGTTCGCTTCGATCCACGCAATATCGACGCCTTGCTTCAGATGCGGAAACCCAAGATGGGTAGCAAACTTCAAAAGCGTATTTGCCCCACGAATTGGATGAGAAACTCGATCCCGAACTTTTCGAAGATAATCCAACCGCTTCATAACCTGCTCGAAGACGCGTACAAGAAAGCCGGCAAAAGGACCAAGAAAGCAGTGGGACAGATACGCATTAGCGACTCGTGGGGGACCGATCACACTGCTGCATTTGAGAACGTGGTATCACAAATGGCCGCAGCTACTAGACTTTCACTTCCGAAAAACGGTCACCGGGTTTGGTTGTTCACTGACGCCTCTGACTCTCACTGGTCTGCTATCCTCACGCAATCCCCTACTGGCGAAGAGTCAAAGCCAGTGGACGAACAGCAGTATGAGCCTATGTGCTTCATCTCGGGCGCATTCAAGGGATCCTCAGAGCGATGGAGCGTCCCGGAGAAAAAGGGTTATGCCATTGTCAAAGCGATGTGTCGTATGAACTACTTGACAGCCGGAAGAACCACATCTATCTACACAGACCACGCAAATGTGGTGTATATATACGATCCATACGGTCGAAACCCCTGTATCGCACGGTATACGGCGAATAAGCTTATGCACTGGGCCTTGAAGTTGAGCGCGTTTCGGTACATTATCGAACATGTCCCAGGGGAGAAGAACGTCTGGGCGGACCTATTGACCAGATAGGCCGTGTAGCCAAAAAATATCGTGACTCCAACAGTAGTAGGAAAACTCTGTGCGCTAATGGTCGCACTAATGAACCCCACTCTCATCGACGAACTAGACTGGCCCACGGAGCAGGATATCAACAAGTGGCAGGTCTCTCACTCCATGGAAGCTCCTCCAGCTCTCTCCAAGATATCTAGGCCCTGGAAGTGCTGTGCTGGAAAAATCTGGATCCCCGAGTCAGATTCCCATCTCTGGCTTCGCATCTTGGTTGCAGTGCCCACCGGGCGAGGAGGACACCGAGCATACGAGCCAACGAAGGCATCAATTGCCGAGCTATTCTGGTGGAAAAATCTCACAAAAGACCTCCATCAGTTTGTCGGATACTGTTACCACTGCATAGCAACGGAGTCGAGCTCCGTGGTACCGAGACCCGTTGGTCATGGTCTACATGCCAGCAAGCCAAACGAGATGATCCCTTTGACTACTGCTTCATGAAGAAGGGAGATGGAGATTTACTCTATGTTTTGATCATTAAGGACGACTTTTCCGTATATGTATGGTTAAAGGCTACCACCGAAGCCAACGCTGACACTACAGTTGCGACAATTTTGGACTGGTTCGCCTCCTTCGGCGTATCAAGGTGAGGGATATCAAACCAGGGTAGTAATTTCAAAAATAAGCTTATGGAACGAGTTTCAGAAGCCCTGAAGGCCCAACATCATTTCACATTACCCTATTGCCCGTGGAGCAACGGATCCGTAGAAGTCGTATGCCGCGAGCTATTCAGAACAACTCGCACTTAACTTTCCGAATTCCAACTCCCACACACCGCTTGAGCATCCGTGCTGCCCATCATTCAGTCCGCTCTCAACAATGCCCCAACTCGAAGACTGAACGGAAACTGCCCGCTAACGGTTTTCACCAGCCTCCCTAGAGATTCTCCACTGAATGCCATTGTCAGAAAAAATAATGTAAAAGCCGTGGATAGTCTCGACGTGGAAATGCGAAAAGCAGTTTTGGACGTAAAAAGGTTACAACATTCTCTCTCTAAGTTGCATAGGGATTGCGCTGAGCGATCAAAGAAGCAGAGGAATTCTTCAGTCGACTCCCACAACTGTAAGACAGGCGCACGTCCCATCAACTTTGTCGAAGGAGATTTCGTCCTCCACCGTGTCCTGCAAAGGAATACCGGACACAAGCTAAACCTGAAGTGGTTTGGGCCCTTCGCATCCTACTTTGTCGAGACAATTACGTTTTTGAGGTTGAGGACCTACTCACGAGCAAGAAAGAATGGGTCCATGGGCGCAGACTGAAATTGTCCTGCATCAAAGATTTCGAAGTCACTCAGGATATCAGAGACTATCTCGCCTATCAGGCAAACGAATTGCTGACGATCGAGGAGTTTCAGGATATTCGAAGAAAGGACGGCGTACTACAACTACTCGTGAAATGGAAGGGTTTCAGTGATCGCGAGACAGATTGGGTCTCCCTAGACTCCCTACAGCAAGACGTACCTGTCTTGTCGAAAGAGTACATTGAAGAACTACGCACATCAGGGACGCACCGACAACGCCGAATCGCCCGAAACATCGACATTAAATAACCGAATTAGACATTCGATTATGGGGGACTGTTGGTGTATCGAGCGAATCAAAACGTTGCCAGAAGCGAAGAGGCCCTTCTTAGGAAGCTATTGTTTCCATTCCGGATGTGGAACTCCGATAGTTCAAATTCAATCTAGCGCTAACTGTGCAACCTACGCAGTAGTAGGGGGAACCTAGTAGGTTCCACGGGACGCAGCCCACGCAACAAGTGAAAACGAGTTCTGCTCCAGTTACAGCGCAGAATAAAAGCCTGAAATCCAGTTGCAGGTGCCAGGAGGACGGAAGTAACCTCGGATAGTCTTCTGAGGACTTGTGCCTGTTCCCTGTGCCGTTCTAGCGCTACGCGAGTCTACTGTCGGCTATCTTTTCTGCGCAGCGTACCGGATCAAAACGTATGCAGCGGTTGATTCCGCAAATCCTGTCCTTATCGTATCAATTGTTTCCAGTCAGCCCCCCATGTTCTACTCGCAACTCTCCTGAGTACTCTGTATCGGTTACGATATTTGTGAGCAATCTGCTCTAGATGAGTTCTGAAGCTGAGCCTGGAGTGCAGCACTACTCGTAGGAGCCTTGCAATTTCTGCTGGCGCAACGTGTGCGGTAACGAATTCAAGCATATAGGCCGCTTTTTTCGGTTTCCACCGCCTCTTAATGAACGGCACCACGACTTTTTTCGATGCGTTCGTCCTTATGTCGTGCATTTTGCAATACTCCTGTAGGTGTTTCATTGCGGACTGGGGCACTATTAGGGACTTTTCTGGCCTAATTGTGATGATATTTTATTGGAGCGGGTGGTAGCGAGACGCATTGTAATTGATGGATAGTATGTTACAGAGTGCGCACGCTGAATTTGGTGAATTGTGCATTGGTGGTGGTGAGACAGAAATCAAGTTTGAGAATTGCGTAGGTGACAGTGATCTGATTTGAATTCTCGAAAGAGTCGTTTCAAACGAGACTGAGTGGGTTGAATGTGACACCCAATTCTGAAACGGACAAAAGGACAGATCAGAACAAATTTGTTTCCGTATAAGAGATGCTGCATTTCGGCACAAACGAGTCCTTCATCTCGAAACACAAAACACAACGTCGTTCAGAACAGTCTTCGTGCTCTCGGTGTTGTTTCATTGCCGTGGTTCATTTCTTTCCTACGTTCAAAACCACGTTTTTGGTTTTCTCTCTGGTTTAAGTTGGTTTGCTTTAACTGCCTCAACATGTCCAAATCAGATGACATTCATCCTGAAAGACAGATTGTGCCGCTCAAATACAGAAACCTTCAATCAGTCTCCATTGACACGCTTTGTACTGCAAATCACAGCGCCTTGAAGAACATTGTCTCCACCGCTCCAAATCATGTTCGTAGTCAAGTTTCTGCTGTGCCAAGAAGTGTGTACAAACTTCTGGCTATTGTTCTTGCTTGGCGAGAAAATATGCTTGCAAGCAGAGGCAACAGTACTGAACCCGCGGATGATTTACGTGAAATAGAAAGAATGTTCTCGTTATCCGTTGAGGATCTTGACAAAATGGCATTCAGCAACCTCCTGGACTTGGTTAGGCTTGTTGAAACCTGTACGCGCCTCGATTCGAAACTCAGTCCGAGAGCGTATGATTCAGATGACGCAAAGGTTTGTAGTCTCATTCTCAAATGGCAGCTGGGGGCAACTCGTGCAGCTCTCGAACGAAGAGACATGGATCAGGTAGACGATATTACGCAGGCTCCAACGCAAATTCTGGACGATACGCCTCCAGCGCCCAAAAGGCCCAACCCTTTGGATGACC
The DNA here is from genome assembly GCA_003194525.1 of Gracilariopsis chorda. Classification (NCBI taxonomy): domain Eukaryota; phylum Rhodophyta; class Florideophyceae; order Gracilariales; family Gracilariaceae; genus Gracilariopsis; species Gracilariopsis chorda. Next base: position 110,663 of record NBIV01000213.1, read on the forward strand.
TACTGCCTCAAGATGTGAACACAAAGAGACAAAAGATTCATCATGTCGCTGGAGTCCCCACTGGAGAAGGTGACTAAGAAGCACAGGATTTTTATTCAAGGCTCGGAGGCCCAACGCCCGTACGTCCGAGCCAACTTGCAGCGTATCCGGGCCACTCTTCCGTGCTCCTCAACTTTCAGCAACTCATGGGGCCATCTATTCTTCACTCTTTCTGCCAAGAAGGTCTGAATATCGAATTGGTAGTCCGAAATGTCAGATGGACGCGCCAGTCGGACGGAAGACCCTTCAGCTCAGAAGTAGAAGCCCTCAATTTGGCGAGATGTCTTCACGTTCACTTCTGCACATTCGCGACCATGGAAGAAGCAGTCACAAAAGCTCCATGGACGGAAGTAGCCCTTCGAAGACTCTGGGCTCTCTTGGAAGTAGAGAATTTGACTTCCGGGCCCAGTCCGTTAACTCGCGACGAAGCTTTACAACATGTCCTACCTTCTCTGGAAGTGTATCCCGACACTGGTATAAGAGTTCCAGCTATGCGTTCAATCGTCAACCGGCACATATCTGCAGCATCAAGGGCTCGAAATGCGGTACGAAGTTTAGCGAAGCGACCAACGAGGGGACCTCAAAGACCCAAGAGACCCAGAGCAAATCATCGCGACAACACCACCGAAACACCTCAGTTGTAATTGATCCTGTCAGGCCTCGAACCTTTCCTTTGACTCAGTTTCTACGAAAAGGGCCCCTTTGCGGCGCTGGATCGCACATTACTGAAGTTCTCGCTTCTCTAGATTTCTTTTTCCTCGGGTACAGTAAGCCTAAAAGCTTCAACAATATCCCCCGAACTCAAACCAGAGCAGCAGTCCGTTCGATCGTGAAGAGACATTCTGACTTCACCAAGGCCTACGGACGTCACGAAGTGCAGAGCCTCTCTTTCCCACGCTGGGTCGCAAGGAAGTCCACCAAAATTCTTCATGTTGAAGACGAGCTCGTACGAGACTCTACTCAGTTCCTTCATTCTCTCCAGTCGGCGGGTCTAGTACGGGGTGATTTTACGATGATTCGGGCCGCTCGTCTGGACTTGCCAGCCGAGACGTCATCTGATCATTCTGTTTGGACCAGCCGAATGCCAACACAAGTCCAGCGTTTGTTTCTCGGGGATGGTTTCAATCAGCTTCTCCAAACCATTCAAATGTACATATCAAGTGCTGACGTTCCACCACCTCGCATCCACTGTGCTCCGAATCAATACCCTCAAATGCTACTCCGCCTCTCTGATTCTGGAATGTTGCAGTGGTCACTTGTTGATGAAGAGAATACTTCATATAGGGAGCTTGCGAACCATCTTACCATGACTTCGTTTGCTGTCGTGAAAGATGAACAGAAAGACCGGTTAATCAGCTGGCCGAGGGTGCAAAACATTTGCATTCCTCACTCACCTCACGTGTCTCTGCCTAACCCTGGAAATTTTTCTGCTGTACTTCTCTCTGATACGACACCCGGTTTGTCCAGCTTTTTCCTTGACATCTCAAATATGTTCCACAACATTCGTCTTCCCTTCAACCTAGCCGCTTTGTTCCCTTTGGCTCAGATTGCATTTGGAGATCTTCCCGGAAAACTCCAAAGATACATCGAACGATCCTTGGGTTTCAGGCCCCGTCAAGCTCAGAAGATGCGACCCTGTCAACGTACATTGCCAATCGGATTCAAATGGTCAGTCTTTATTGGACATACCTTTGTCGAGTCATGCTACGTCGAAGCTTTTCGCATTTTTCAAGACACATCGCGCACACTCGGATTTACATCCACTTTCCCTTTCCCAATCCTTTTGCACAAACAGAACGGCACAATGAAGTTGACATCGAACTGTTCCTTGATACTACACATTATTGATGACCTCAACTTCGTACTTGCAGGATGGAGCGACCAGGATGCCATAAGGCTCCAAAACCTCGTTGAGTCTGTGCTTCAACGGAACCAGTTACCTATCAAACGTGCAAAGTCACCACCACCCGGTGAACTGGAAAAGAATCAGCTCACGTTCATGGGATGGAACTGGTGCCTACAAAGACACATCTTGCGACCGAAACTAGAAAAGTTGAACTCTGCGCTCACAAGCGTATCCGCGATCATCAAGTCCCCCTTGGAAGAATCAAGAGTTCGTTCATCTGTGGGAAAACTTATTTGGATCGCTTTAGGATGCCGGCCTTTGCTCTCTATTCTTTATCGCACCTTTCAATTTCTGGAACAGCCTTCGAAGGTCAACAACTCAATTCAAGTCGCCGTTTTTCGAGAGCTAACATTGCTGGCAAGACTGCTCCCGCTTTCATCCATTCGTCTCAATAGACCTTACTGGAATCATGTCATCGCCATCGACGCCTCCCCCAACGCCGGAGCAGTTGTGTATACTAAAGCCAACACTTTGTGGATATCGAATTTTACTGCCCTTGCTTTTGAAGGCCCGTCTGTGAATGCAAGCGCAATGCTGTCTTACTTTGTTCAAAATCACCACTGGAAGACAGCTTTTGTTCACAAATGGCGAAGAGATGAACATATTAATGTTCTTGAAGCACATACTGCAGTCCTTGCTTTGGAATGGGCAGCCTCCTTTGACATAACTGGTCTGCGCGTCCTGATACTTTCGGATTCTATGGTTACTATTGGCGCCTTTCGAAAGGGCTGCTCTTCATCTTCGAGTCTGTGTCTCCCATGTCGACGATACGCAGGAGTGTGCATCGCTCACGACTTGGAACCTTTGTTCGTTCACGTACCTACAACCCTAAACCCCGCCGACGGCCCTTCTCGACCACGTTTTAAGGCGGGAAGCTATGAGTAGCGTACGGCTTCCATCCAGGCCGACTCACGCAGAAAAAGATTCAGCCAGGATGAACCCCATTGCAAGGCCACGACTCAGGGTCTCTCACATTGCATTTGAACGGCAATGGAAGAAATCGCTTATCAGTAACTTCGGCATCCAGAAGAAAAGCTTGAAGCATCGAGAGACCAGCAGCAGATATTTTCGCACTCCCAATCGAATGGACGATTTCAAACTTCCTACGGAAAATTTCTTCGAGAAGTATCCACTTATTGCCGCCACCCTGTCTCCGAATACACGAGATTTGTATGTTAATGCGTACACTGATTTCAAACATTCGCTCCGATATATACCGTGTTCGCCAAACGAGCTTGATGAGTGCTTTGTCGATTATTTGCACGAAGAGTGCAATGAGAACCGTTCAGCAGGTCAACGTCAACAGGTAGTCTATGCTCTAGCCTTTCTGTCGTTATCTGTACCCTCCTCAGACCTCCATTTCAAGTTATCTCGACGAGCATTGATTGGTTGGAATAAGTTGAACCCTCCTTTATCCGCATTTCCTCTTACAAAGCTCTTCATGATGGCTTTTGCTCAATATTTCATCTCTCAGAATTGTTTGCACGCTGCAGTTGCACTTTGCGTATAATGGTGTACCTACATGAGAGCCTCGGAGGTTCTTGCACTACGTAGATGTGATGTGGTTCTACCTCAAGATGTGCGTATTTCCCACGCTGGAGGCCAGATCATCGGGATTAATATTGAGAAATCAAAGACTGGTCCCATGCAGTTTACACCGATTCGAGACAAAGTTGTGATAACCCTGTTGCAAAGTTACCTCGAAAGTCTCTCAGGCCACTCAGAGTCAACCTTATTTGACTTGCATTATGAGAAGTATAACTTGCTTTTTAAACAAGCCGCTCAGCATTTTGGTATACAGTCAAATCGATTCACTACGCATTGAGCAAGAATTGGGGGTGCGCTTACCGATTTCCTTGCTGGCTATTCTGCGAAAACTATTGCGCTTACGGGCAGATGGAAATCGTTTTCGTCACTGCAAAGGTATTTAACGAACGGCCGTTCTGCCGTTACTCGAATCAAAATTTCAACCGAGATGCAAACCCGAGTTTTTGGCTACGCAGATTGTTTTGACAAACTTCTATGGCAATGTCTTAATTACAAAGACGTTGAAATTCTCAGAACCCGCAACGAGTAAATTACTCTCATTTTGGGATTGGCAAGGCAAGGCCAAACCTTGCAATGTTGCGACTCGGAGTCACAACAATCCCCTTTCACGACGATTGGGTTGCCTTGCGTACAAGCGAAAGAACATTTCCTGGTGCACATCCAGGAAATCCGACATCGTGTAAACTTTGGTTCTTCAACAGCAATGATGTTCTGGCCGCGTACAGAGCGTAATAATGGCCTAATTGTGATGATATTTTATTGGAGCGGGTGGTAGCGAGACGCATTGTAATTGATGGATAGTATGTTACAGAGTGTGCACGCTGAATTTGGTGAATTGTGCATTGGTGGTGGTGAGACAGAAATCAAGTTTGAGAATTGCGTAGGTAACAGTGATCTGATTTGAATACTCGAAAGAGTCGTTTCAAATGAGACTGAGTGGGTTGAATGTGACACCCAATTCTGAAACGGACAAAAGGACAGATCAGAACAAATTTGTTTCCGTATAAGAGATGCTGCATTTCGGCAAAAACGAGTCCTTCATCTCGAAACACAAAACATAACGTCGTTCAGAACAGTCTTCGTGCTCTCGGTGTTGTTTCATTGCCGTGGTTCTTTTCTTTTCTACGTTCAAAACCACGGTTTTGGTTTTCTCTCTGGTTTAAGCCCAAAACCCTCCCAACCTTTTTAATTGTTCTATTGCGCTATTTAGCCAGGCAAGGCCAAACCTTGCACTGTTGCGACTCGGAGTCACAACAATCCCCTTTCAAGACGATTGGGTTGCCTTGCGTACAAGCGAAAGAACATTTCCTGGTGCACATCCATGCAATCCGACATCGTGTAAACTTTGGTTCTTCAACAGCAATGATGTTCTGGCCGCGTACAGAGCGTAATAAAAGGTCTTTTCCCTGTGCGTACATCGCTTTGTCGTCAGGTCAGCAAACTGACGACTGTTGACGTTTGGGCAGCGTTCTTTGATGTATTTCGGCAGGTCGGCAACATATGCGATCCAAAATTCTGGGGATACCTTCCTGCCTTGTGGAAGTCTCTGGAGCACTACAGCTTCCACTTCCGTAGTATTTGCCCATGTGGACTTGCGTCTTCGGTCACAGAGAAAGGACTTTATCCATCGCCAGAGTTCTGTTGGGCAGTTCATGCCGCCTAGCTTGGCGAGCAACTTCTCGCGTTGGACGCAATCCTATGCTGCGGAGAAGTCGCAGAAGACGGCCAATGTATTTCGGCGTTTGTCTTACGCGCTGGTTATGCTTTCGCACAGTGCGGCGACATGTTCTTCTGTGAACCTCCCCATACAAAAGCATGCTTGCTCTTGGGGCAGCAGGGGTTCCAACTACTTTATGTACAGTCTATTGTCTATCCGCTCGGCTAACCTTGCCGTAACAGAAGTTAGAGATATAGGTCTGAATCGTTTCCAAACGGCGGGTTTCGGGATAGGGATCAGCTTTGAAGACCTCCATTTACCTGTCATTCTCTGCTCGATATTGCTTCAAATGATTGGGTGTAGTTGAGAGATGTGCTTCGGATATCTTACCGAAGTTCATGACTGCGCAGTGTAGGGAAGGGTCTATCACAAGCAAACAACAATGTGGCACAGCTGCCTTGTCCCCCCTTCCGGTTATCTGGGGGAACTGGTGTGCCTTTATATAGGTTAACTACGCGACCTTCGGGTTACTATGACGTACAACTTATACTAATGCAATGTACTATTATGTACATTATGTCCTAAGTTGTACGTCAATGTCACAGTAGTACCTTCTGTCTGCTGCATATTGGCAGGTTCTTGAGAAAAGGAATCTCTAATCCATCGGGCCCTCCTGTACCGTTTCAATCCATTTCTTCCAGTGCTTGATTGAGAATAGGAAACTGTATAGGTGTGGGCGAATCTATCTCTACCTTTTACTTATCTCCAATTTCTTAATACTATTTCCGTTGTGTTCTATTTCTACAAAGTACGCGCCATTTTCTAATCTCAGCTTTCATAAACCACTTCGCTCTTCTTTTATCTGACCATTTTTCTCCTTCCAGAGGACATAATTTCGGTGCTACTTTCTTCTTCTTTTCCATAGCGTTGACCAATTTCTAAAGTTTTTCGTTGTCAGTTTGTGGGCTCAGAGAGGACACCAGGGTGGCCCATTTTCATCTCTTTAGCCTGTCAATCTCATGGGCTGTCTCTGCGTGCACCAATATCAATGCT